>UZAN01045002.1:1940-16001 GCA_900618425.1 Echinostoma caproni
GAAGCCTGAAACCTGAAGCCTGAAGCCTGAAAACAGCGTATAAGGTGATAACACTTGGCTTTGACGTTGTATATTGGGTATCTTGAGATTGAGGTTTAGATTCGTTCTTTCCGTTTACAGAAAATAGTGTTAACCTTTACACGTATCACTTTACCAATGTGAATTACATTGTCAAGTGTGCAATTTAATATCAAAAATGCCTAAGCAATCATATTGAATACAGAGGAAACGGTTTTACTCGAGGTATACTCGGTTTCAATGAAATCTAACCATTTCACTTTCGAGGGCTTAGACCGGCTTGACTCATACAATCATGCTCGCATTCACGTCTGGGTATGGTGACCAACTTATCGATCCATCTTGATGTGATTCTCTTGCTTAGCAGACCGATGTCATTTAACTCCAGGGTTTGAGCTTTCGTAACTATGAGGCACACTCGATTGACAATCACAAACACAACGTTCCCGAGTGGAACGAGTGTGGAGGGGCGGGGGGAGAACGGCCTACGTGTACCTTATCCTCCGCCCGAAACATTCATCCTCGTTGGGTAAATCAGACGAAAAGCATTTTTGCTTTTTTTCGGAGAAGTTGGTTCACTCGGATTGGAGAGGGTTTATACAGACCAGGTCTAATCGGTGACGTTTCTCGACCGAGACATCAATTATCCTATTAGTTTTCTATTGGAATGGGACTGGTTGGATTCACCTGAAGTTGAAAAGGTATAGTGCTTCCGAATGTATGGTTGAATCGGTGAACTGAGGATTGTGGTTGAAGTTGAAGTTTGCAGGATAGTCGGTCAAGGCAATCAGCATTCGGTTTACAATTATCGATTACATTTTGGTCTTTAGAAATTAATAACTCACGGGTAATCATTATCTTACATTTGAAACTGGGCATACCAATAATTCACAGAAGGTCTTCAGGTTCTCACTCTAGCCATACTTGAAATTCAGAATATGGGTTCCCTTTCTTTGAGATAACTGAGTACATCGACATAGTTCCTGCGCTGATCGCTAATCACATAACATAAGAAGCGTTATTGTAGCTGGAAATAAGCGCTCTCTCTTACACCAACCGCTAGTCAAAAGGTTCCGTTTCTCAAAGACGTAAGATTCTGTAGAGTTGAACTAAAATCAAGCATACAGTTGCTGCTTCTATTGGCTGTAATAGCCCTGTGAGAACCATATTTATTGCAGTTACGTCTTCGGTCATATTTCCTTTAATTGCCGCCGTGGTTCTGCAGACGAACAATTGGATGCTTCATAATCATGTTAGAGAAACATATTCCGATTTCGGGTTGGAGGGATCGGTTGCATTTGAATACCTGGGCCTTTATCTTGGAAGCTAACCAGGTCACCATTACAAAGGCTTCCATGTATATGGGAGAAACTAATTCGAATTCTCCATGGTATGCAGCACAGCGAACTGTCGCCGGATCAAACGTTTGAGTCAAAGGCTCTGGTTAGAGATCCTAGAGAAAAATTATTCATCAGTTTGGGCTACCGCGAAGTGTGACCTGCTCTAATGTCTTCAGAACCCATTTGAAAAACCCTCTCTCTTATTTGTCATATACTTTCCCTCAAGTCTGAACAATCCGAAAGGCCTATGGTTTTAAAGACCCATCGGATATCGCTCAGGGTTCGACCAAGATGTCCAAACAATCAGGGGTTACAGATTCTTTGAAGCGGAAATTCACTTTTCACTTGGTCGTGTTTAATATCCGCGCGCTCTATCAGACCACCTAATAAGCTGTCTTAGCTTAAACCCTTGAACATTATGATTTACAAGTACGCCACGTCTCCGATAACGCACAGAAAAACTACTTCCGTTAACTCCCTGCTTTCTTTTGATTCAACCTCAACATCACGCTTCATCCTTTGTGTATCAGGAGATTTGCCAACCGGAGATCTCGGTGTTACTGTTGTCAGGATTTCGTAAATTGCTTGCTTTAATAATGGAATCCCGTCAGTAGCCAACTTTGCGCCGTACGTCAACAACCACAGAACGAAGCGTCGATACCTATTAGTCGTGTCGGTGTATGCACCGCGAGATTGCAGTACATTGGAAATCAAGGACACATTCTACAAAGAACTTCCTCTAATACTCCAAAGCTTTCGATTAACGGACATCGTGATAACCACTGTGGACGTCAACGCACGAAATGATAAACCCATTCGTTGGTAATTAACGTTTGAATGGGGAATCAACAAGTTCACACATGGAAAGCAAGTTGGGTTGACTTATGCATGTACTGTAGACGTTATTGTGGATAAAACACAGATGTATGAGAAACAAATGCCAGAAGTATGAGTACAGTTGAGGGCAGCTCAATCTGATTGACGATTACCGCATTTTTCGAGGTTGGTAACCAATGATTTGAGCTCCCTCGGATCTGAACGGACTATTTTAACCAACCAAATGAATAAATGATAGAAAAGCTAAAACGAATCGTTGCACCCGGAGGTCTGGAGTTGACGAAGCAAGAGATCGTTAGTTAAAAAGGAAGCTTGACAGTTGACAGGTTTGCATGCTCTTAACGAGCACTAACGTGCCCAAGGAATTTAAACAAGCACTATCTATAACGCTTCGCCAATTACTAAAGGTTTTTATGCAAAATACCATGTCTGTACTTTCCGAATTTTGATCACCATGCATTTGAGAGCTTAAGGTAAATACAGTTGTATCGCGGTTGAGATTTTTTGGTGGCTTTGATTGAGGGTCGATTTGGAACCTGTCGCAATATTTCACTCATCGTGCTACATAAGAAATAAACAGTTAGTCTTATGGCAGAAGTACAGTTTGCTTAGCATTTCTGTATGCCAAATGATACCATTATCATCGAGGGGGGTTCCGGAAAAACAAATCATCTTGGAATGCAACGGCAATATCTGCCAGGAGAATGGCCGCCGGTTGATGTGTGAAACGGTCGACATTTGATCACAGGTATATCCTACTATTTGACATGGGAAGTGAATGAACTGGGCCATATGAACATGAGAAAAAATGTGTGAAACGGGAAACTGATATGTGGGAGAAAGTGCGTGTGTGTGTAAATCGTATTTCACTGACACCGTTAACAATATCTGACCCGTTTCATATTTATCCAGTCAGATAGGGCAAAAAGTAGCAATGGACAAATATATCGTAGAACAAACACCAATATGCGACGAAGATTACAAATATAAGCTGTTAAATTGGTCGAAAGTGACCAGAGAAGTAAGCACAAACATGGTCAAGGTCAATGTGGAAGAAAGATTTTCGTGCAACGTAGTGAGTTCGATTTGAACCAGTCTCCAAAATGAAGGTGACTTGATTAATGTTAAGAGATTATCTGAATGCTGATATCGGATGGTGTCAGTGATCCAAGTGAAGGCGTCTGCCATCTGTTGATATTCGATTTTTGTAGGAAATTGAGAGATAAAATTTCATTGGCAAATACCTAGCGTTAATAAGCAATTCAAACGTGCACGGTAAACAAAAACCAGTGGTTTGTGGTTAGACACGGCACTGAATGGACGGTCCCTGAAAAGATCGCCTGGCCGCATTTCAACGTATTCTGTTAGCAATTCGAACAAAGGTGCTGCGATGAATGTTTCTGTGAATAAAAACTTAAGGGTTGCTAGAGGTTTGTGACTATCTGACGGAGTGCCACTTCAAGGGCATGATTCAACTCATCGGTGTGCAGCGCCAGCTGAATGGATGGATTTGTTGAAGTGGAACAACATGATGGCTTCTTAGGGGACTGATTTGGTGCTGTAATACGCTTCAAGCGCGTCTCGAATGTAGACAATGTCTTTCGCGCTACCGATGACCAAATGCGTGAGAAAATGAGAGATACCATACAAGTGGAGATGAAATAACCATAATAATTATTCAAGCCCATAAACGATAAAACGTGTTTTCCCAAAACTTAGGCGGTTAAGTGTTGAAACGTTTAAATCTTAAAGGACAGTGGGAGAATGCTTCGGGAGGGACTCTCATGGCCAAGAAATTCAAATGAGGAGAGGTGAGGAAAGGCCATAATGTCCAAAGTGTCAAAGAAAAAGGTGAAACTGGGACTTGTACTTTTGGCCTGAAGTACTAGCCAGTTTCTGGAAGGAGAGCATTGATCGAATACAAAGACCTGCGTATGAACTACATCCGGTAAATTTGTTATTATTCAGCAATGGGCAGTGAAAACGCATTTACCTCAACTCATTTCGGTTTAAACACTCCTTTTGATAAGTGTTCTATCAGACATTTCTTAGTTTCGGTGTCTTACTTCCGTGAGTTTTGTTTTAATTTATGGCACGAAGTGATAATTTGATTGACCGTCTTATTTCTCTTGGTTCTTGTTAGCTTTTGTTGCGTAGAACCCCTTTACTGTTAACATCTGACTTATTATTGTGTGATATATTCATCGTTATGTTTTCAGTATCATGAGTAATTCGGGTAATAATGTCCGAAACACAGTGTGTTGTTGATTACTGTACGATCGTAAAATATCACTCATATAAGGTTGGATATTTCATGATCCAAGGAAATAACGTGCATTAGGAAGATAAGTCATCATGAACATGAAACATTATAAGGCGATGGAAATTTTGGTGATAACCAACAAAGAGTAATGGGCAGCGGTTTCGTCCTGAATAATAACTGAATGGGCTAATCCATGCTTGATACTCTATCTACAAGATCACTTGGTAATGAAATTACAAAAAATGTAATTCGTTCCATACATAAATCCTTTAAAAAGTATCACAGATTTCTGGGGGAATGAGTAACGTCAGTGTGAATACATTTCAGCAAATAAGTTCAAATATTTACTTATCTTGGGGACTTTCATGGAATTTGCCTGATATAGAACTCCATCATTTATAATACGTATTTAATGTGTACGAAAGCTGAGAGGTTTATTATGCTTTGTTCATCATTTTCTGCCACTGGTAGCAGAAGGATCTACCTTGGAATAAAGTACGCAAAGCACTAAAAATTCCATTGGACAATATTCTATGAAAACATGAACATCTGTCGTGGTTTGGTGTAGTTGAATCCGCCTAGATCGACGGACATTATTTAGCACACCAAGAGGTTGCACATGGAATACAATTTGAGCTAGTTTGCACGTTCTCATTGCCTTGAACTTCCGCATCGCTATATTTCGTTTAACACGTGTAGGTTAAGCTTACATTGTTCATTTAGTCTTTATGTGAAGTTATTCATGCTTTTGTGTGGGAGGAATTGGCCCACGTCCTATTTGCACCGTAGACCAAGAAAATGAAAAAGACACGTTTAACGCCATTTGATTATTGAGGATGTTTTCGGTAAGTAAATTATAATAAGATGTTCATAAAATATTTAAAAACAACTCGCCTAGTTCCGCGTCTGTTGACACTATAAGAAATACTCCATTTTCTCTATACAGGTATTGACCGACCTCGTTCAACATCCTGATTTTCATCACATTTATTGCGTTCAATGTTTTGTTTTTCGAGCCTCATTCATCCGACTGGATATGATAGAATGGATATGGTATTACCCCAGATCAGAGGTAATAAATCTGGTGTACTGTACTGCAAACNGGTTCTTCCATGAAAATGTACATTCCCTGTATGCGGATAAATGCTTCCAAGGAAACGTACCATTTGACGTCCCACAGCGTGATAGAAACCAAGGTTCCAAGGCCTGTTCCGAACAATCGTGCATTTGGACGGCGAATGTCCGAATCTACGTTGTACGATGAAAGTGGTTCAAAGTTGCATACCGTATCACGTCCCAAGGCGTGTTTAACTATATGGTGAAACTAGAGTTCGACGCGATGAATGTCGGATGAAAGGTGAATGTGAACAAATGAAACGAGATTTTCAGGTTCTCAAGGGCTGTTCTTAATAACGGTGCTCTTGCACGGCAAAACTGGAATCTCATCTTTTTGGCGAAATAGGTTCTAACTATTTTACAACCTGAGGTATCATCACCACCACCCCGTGCGACGTTTCATTGCTTCGCATTAACATTATGTCCGGCATTCAGGTTTTAAAATCATATTTCTAGCATGTAAGTGAACACGCCGCAAAACGTCAGATGNNCCGACGTTCACCGTCCAAATGCACCAGTTATGGAATTAGGCCTTGCGACTTTGGATGCTTCGTTTGGTTGCTTCACATTGATCTTTCATCCACAATTCAGCATTTCGATTTCTCGTTTCACAATGTGAGTGAACACGCCGTTCGACGTTAGATGTTACGTTAGTTGGAACCGTTTTCATCGTGTATAGTAATCTTCGAAGTTCACCGCCCAGTTGCAGGGATTTTGGGAACAGGCCTTTTGATGTGTGATGCTTCGTTTAATTGCATATTAGAAATATTGTTGCCCAGTACTATTTTTACCGTATCTGCCACGCAGAAATTATGCAAGTCCCTCGAAAAACGAAGAGATCTTCCAAGTGTCTACTTCAGCATTTTCAGCACGTAATGCTCTTCTCTGACAGATCATCCTCTGCACGGTGCCACATCAAATAAAACTGACTCGGACTGCTGCATTCTTGTACCTTCCTTACACTGGATAAAATGTAACTGAATGAATGCTACATAACAGGTTGGTTGTTCACTGACTAACTCATATATCAGCCAGACACCACCTAACTATATTTTCAGTTACAGAAAAAAGTGTTGAGCAATCCCCCTTATAAGTGATTATCAGCTACACTAATATATCCAAATGAATACCACTATGCATATGTAACTGTATGTCACTACTCAACTAAAAAAAATGTTATGGTGAAGGAAAAATAGCATATATTATGTGGGGTTAACTTCTACTTCGACCGTATATTCGAAATGATCATACTACTGTCAGATCATTCGAGCGTTTGAACTACCCGGGTTAGGTGGTTGGTAGGGAGGCCACGTGAACGATGAGTTTTCTATTAATCAATCGGCCATCTATGATTGATCCCCAAAACTGTAATTTTCCATTTTCAAGTGAGTGCGTTGCTCTTTCAAGTGAGTTCGCGGCAACTGCAAGTATCAGTATCTGGATGTCTCATAAAAGGTGACTGCAAAACTGCAAACATAGTTCCAAGACCGGTCCACTAAGTGGCGCATTTGGACGGCAAATTATATAGATTCTACGATATACGTTGGAATCGGCTCCAACATCGTTACCCTCTAACTTTCCAGGGGGTGTTCAATTACAAGGTGCACTTGGGGTTCGAAACTCTGAATGGGAACCAATGCAATGAGGAATCTGAGGTGCCCAACGATGTTCTCATCAATGTTGCACTTGGATGTAAGAATTTGCTTTACACCATGTTTGTAGAAACTAACCAACCACCTGACGTAATACGTCCAGTTTTTTCCTACGTGATAAGATTAGAGTTGGAAACTGTGAACGCCTAATGAATTGCGAATACGGGGCAATGAAACGGTTCATATAATAACCTAAGACTAGTACCCATAAATGATGCATTTGGACGTCAAACTTCCGAATCTGCAGTATACGATGAAAGTAATACAAACCGTTTACCGCAGAACCTCAGTTTCGAGCACAAGTTTCATCACTGGGTAAACACACTGTTGTACGTCAAATTTGACGTTATTCTGAACCGCTTACACCATATACCTAAGACTGCGACGTTCAACGTCGAATTGCCTCATTTATGGGAACGACCTTACAAACGTAGACTGTACGTTGTATTGCAAATAGCACAGAGTTTGTCATAAATTCAGAGTTTACAGCTGAGATTTCAACGTGTAAGTAAACAGGCCGTCGGATGTCAGTAGGTACGTTAGTTTGAGCCAATTTCAAAGTATACTACAGATTCCGAGTTTACCCTTCAAATTTATCGATCTTAGAAACAGACCTTGGGACACTAGATGGGACGTAAATGGCACCAAAATCATCGTATAGCACAGCTTCCGAGATTGAGCTCTAATTGCACCATTTAGGAACAGCCGCAGTGGGACGTCTGACGGTACGTTTGTTTAAATCAATTCAATCATTGGACACAAATTCCGACGATTTAGTATAGGTTTTGTAATTTAACATAGAAGTGGGCCTTAACATATTTATCCGTAATTTATTGAACCACTGTATCACGCGATCAGAATACCGCATACATTGCAGAAACGCATAATTTGGCGGGTGTGCAGAATAAGAGTCCAAATGAGGGCAGTTGAAACAAATTCGCTGGAAAACGTGAACGCCTTTTTTTATCCACCGGTTAGGCGGATGTAAAAACACAATGAGGGCGGAATTTCTTGATTTCTAAGTTAATCTTGGTTAAACAGCGTTTGATAATCATTGAGGATCAGGGATAGAATTCAACGAACGGACGACCAGATTCAATGAGGCTAGCGTACGTCACGGACCGGCGTTGCTATAACAGTGAGAANGCGGCAAACCAGAATATTAGTAGGAAATCCTTGTGTGAATAACCGTCCAGAGTGTAATTCCGTCCCATTGCAGTGCATGGTAAACCGCATGGACGGGTGTGTGAAGTTTATAAAGAGACTGTTTACACTAGTCAAAAGGCGAATACTAAAATCGCAATATCCACAGAAAACTGACGAGAACTAATCTCGAATAACAATCTTCTCAAGTCAATTAGGAAACGGCTGTGAATTCGAAGTTCTAGCAAATCTGCAGTGAATAATTAGCTCTTGATCATACTACATGCATATTTCTATCACTGCCAACCGGTAGAACATGAAAATAAAATAACTTGTTACCAAATTCAACTTGAATCTCGGTGATTGGGATAA
This sequence comes from Echinostoma caproni, assembly GCA_900618425.1. Lineage (NCBI taxonomy): Eukaryota > Metazoa > Platyhelminthes > Trematoda > Plagiorchiida > Echinostomatidae > Echinostoma > Echinostoma caproni. The sequence goes on from UZAN01045002.1 coordinate 10,682, forward strand.
GGTTTTATTCGTGTGCTGTTCTACAAAGATTATAAACTAGTGCAACATCTTCTATGAGGTTAGATGACTGCCTGTGTACGGAGTTCGTTCAGTCACCTTCCTTTTTTCTAGAAATTCCGATGCATTCCTTTATAGACAGTTTCCCAATAAGTGTTCTGCTCAGCATGTCATTATTTTTTTCCCAACTGATGAATAGCTTATGGGACAATTCAAATTAAATTCAGAATTCAGGAAACCATATGACAACCAGAATAACTGGCTCTTTTGTGTGGGCTGGTACTGTTTCGTATCTCGCTCCGCTATTCATCGTTCTGTCAACAACTTTATTCTGTCTAAATATGCGATCTTTACAACATCTTTACAACAAGTGATATTGGAGATCCGTCCAAAGTGGGAAAACAGTTCGCAAGATGCTTGTGGCCTCCACAACTTCGATCGGAAATGTCTGGTTCGTTCGCATGAGGAATCGAGCATCTCCATTTGCAGTGCAGTACAGGTTTGACCAGTCCGTCCTTCTGTAATCTACTCGGCTCATCGTTTGTGTTCAACTTCAATGTGTGTAGGAATAAAAGTATTTTGCCCTTGTTTGATAATTTGTAGAAGTCCGTTAGTCTAACTTAAGCTAACATCAGACGCCAATTAAGTTTAAATTTCACTGTTTTCCTTGTGTCCGTTGAATTTGGGTATAATCTTATTCATGCATGTGCAACTTCGTGGGAGCATTGATTTGCGATACCACAGATTGAAAGTTTGCGTCTCTTGCCACGTGACTGCACATTCGTATCGCATTCGCGCACCATATGGATTGTTTCACCCGTGTAAGATTTCAATCGGTTTAGGCATTTGATGGATTGAGAGATCATTATCGACTCGTATGCGCCGATATCCATTACGATTTAATTTATGGTCCCATGTATTCATTGTATTGCATGTCATAGAGCGGTGACGGGAATAGCCATTCGACAGGTCAGTGTTCCTTTCAGCGGATTGCCAATCTTTTCCTCTGGTATTATGATGTTCATTTTAACGACAGGGACAAGTCTACAAATAAAGGTCTGTTGCGATGGTTCCATCCGGCTGCTCTGCAAACATATATCAAATATCGAACCGACCATTAACTGTGACCATTTGCATGCTTTTGGTTACATTCGCCGGATGCACCATGTGTATTCCCGCGGCGGTGACATAAGACACAGTTGGTTGAGAGTCGTTTGGGTCATATGGTTTTCTTAGCAGGCATCTGCACTTAGTCTGATTTTGAGTTATAAGGAAACTTGGTGACGACATGCACGATATTTTCTCCACGTTCACCAATTTTGCACATCGTCTCACATATAGGCCCAAAACTGATATTTTCTGAACCATGATTCTCCAGATTTGGTCTTTCTGCATTAAAAAAACAGTCACCGAATCGCCATTTATACCGTATTCTCGGTAGCCGCTATCTCAGGATGCCGGGAATTAGTCCGGTGTATTAATCAACCTCGTGTTAAAACCGGAGTTTTCGCTTCCTTGAATCATATTTTCTTTTTTATAGTTTCATTAACAAATGGAAAGCCTCACCTGCTTGTTGGTTGTTGTTGATCAAATCGTTAAGTTTCTCCTGTTCTGCAAAGGGATGTCTACTACAGGATGCGATTATCTCTTTCAGGCACTTCCGGTATTTGTAGCAGCCTCCCAAACCAATGTGATGACTCCTTCCTCAGTGAGTCCCTATATTCTTCATCAATTCAAGGGTGCCACTCTTGCGCCATAACACATAAGGTTACAATTTTTTTAAAGAACCCGGGGCGTACGTAATCATGAAAACGAGGAAAGATGCAAACGATTCAATCCAATGTGTGACGTAGAAGTTAACAAATTGTCCAATGGAGCGTCAATGGACCACGGTCAAAATGTTAAGGTCCCGCTAATCACCATGTATAAGCACGTGCCGTTGGACCTCAGATGGTACGTTAGAGAGAAACAACGTGACCGCATACAGAAGAACCCAAAGTTCGCTGTATAATTGCCCCATTCATGACAACACGCTTAAGGACCTTGGCTGCTTCGTTTACTTGCTCGCATCCACCGTTTATCCGATATTCCGAACCACATTATCGGAACAGTCCGCGAACATTGTGTGCTAAGCGATTCTAAATTAAGTTCACCGCCCACCCCAGCTTCGGACTATGGAGCCTAAATTTCACATGTAGGTAAATTCTCCGTGGGACATCATACCGTTCATCAGTTTGAGCCAATTTGATGGTAACGCGCACATTGCGACTGTTGCCGCCAAATCATAAGTCTCATGAGAACAGGCCGCGAACCTTCTTTTCTAGAAAATACTGAACCGATTTCATCGTATACCGTAATTTCGGGGTAGGGAGGCCTAATTTTACACGTATGGTAATACACAGTGGGATGTCATGCCGTCCATCAGTTTAAACTAATTTAACGGTACATCGCACAATAGGATTTTCGCTGTCGAATTAAACAATTTATGAGAACATGCCGCGAACATCGTCTGCTAGATGGTAATGAACCGAATTCACCTTCGAACCCAGATTCCGAGAACTGAGCCACAAATTTACGTGTAGAGAAATACACCGTGACAAATCATACCGTTCAGCAGTTTGAACCAAACTGCGAAAATCATTTACTAGATGATACTGCACTGAATTCAACGACTACCACAGATTCCAATAATCCTGCTTAAATCCCATATGAACGAGAATACAACATGGAACGTCATTCCGTTCATCAGTTTGATCGAATATGATGGTGCTAGGCATACTCCGATATTCGCCGTCGGACATCAACCCTTGAATGCACAGGTCGCGAGCAATGCTTGTCAGGTGATACTGTAACGAATTCACCACTTCTCACAGATTCCTACAATCGAGCTTTAAATTCACAAGTTGGAAAATACAAAGTGGTTGTCGTATTATAGATGAGTTTGAATGATTTGATGGTATAACGCATATTTTGACGTGCCACAATTTTGGCAACAGGCCGCGAACTCTGTTTGCTCGAAGATTTTGCACCAAATTCACCGCTTTCCCCAGACCCGGAGTATAGAGCTTAATTCTCGCATGTAGGGAAATACATCGTGCGACATCGTAAGGTTTATCACTTTGAACGAATTTGATGGTACAACAGATATTCCAACTTTTGCCGTCGTAATACACCAGTTTGAGAATAGGCCGCGAACATTGTTTTCTTCATGTTTGTGCAGCGAGTCCGGGGCTTACACCAGATTGCGACAATCCAGCCTAAATTCACATACACTAAAATACATCGTGGGACGTCGTAGCCTTCATCACTTTGAACGAATTTATTACTATAGCACACATTCCGACTTTCGCCGTCAAATTACACCATTTATGGGCACAAGCGGACATTGTTCGCTAGATCATACTGCACTGAAATCACCACTTTTACCAGATTCAGGATATCTAGCTCAAGTTGCACATGTGTGAAAATACACCGGCCCAAGTCACACCATCCTTCACTATGCCACAATTAGATGGTACAGCGAATATTCATTTTTTGGCTTCCAATAAAAACACCTATGGGAACAGGCTGCGAAATTTGTTCGTGATACTGCATCGAATTCATTGCTTGTCCCAGATTCCAAATATCGGCATTAAATTTCACATATATGAAATACAATTTGGGAGGTTATACCATTGGTGGAATTTGACGGTATAGTAGTGGAATATAAACGTCTATATGCACTGGCCGCGAACGTTGGTTGCAATATGTCACTCCACAGAATTCACCGCTTAATTCAGATTCTAACAATGGAGCACAAATTGCACTTGTAGTAAAATACGCAAAGGGAGATTATGTCATTCATCGGTTTGAACGAATGTGATGGTAAAGCGCACTTCTCGACATTCGCCGTAAAATATCCACCCCGGTGTGCACAGACCGCAAACCTTGTTTGTTAAATCGTGATATATTTTGTTCATATTCTGGCATCGTTAAACACACAGAGACTCGCAGATTGACTGCAAGTTTGCGCACGATTTTGGAGTTTGGATAAATGTTATTTCTTCGTAAGGATTTCGAGTAGTGTTCGGTTGTAAAAACCTTTTAATCCCTACGGCTTAATTTAGAGTGCACCAGGGAGCAAATTTTTCCTCTCTTTATTGTTGTACCTATATTCGTCACCTACCCACTGACCCATGTGTTGATCCTATATGCTATGCTGATCGAGTCAATGTGTGTCCAAAATTTTTAGGCGATTTTCACTTCTCACCAGTTAGAAACAGTTTATCTGCTTTCATCTTCGTTCTATTAATTACCTCCTAATGTCTCTAGATGAAGGGCATGTTAATTTAATCAAAGGAGAAAGGCAACATCCTTCTGCAGCATATTGTAATACCCCGGTTTCACTATACCCCATATCTCACCTGGATTCCAATTTCTAAACTCTGAATTCCAAAGCATTCACACGTTGTAACTCCTCATTTCCCGCTTCAGTTATTTGAACGTTTTATTGGTTTTTCTCATTATATATTTATATTCTGTATATTTCATTGTTGCCACCCAGATTTTAAACAGCGAACACTCAACTAGCTTAACCTCGGGGTCATAATATTAGCACTTACTGGTCCTTGGACCGAGAAGAAGGATTTTCTTCACTCTGTGGTTTCTGCAAGTAGATTCCGCCTTTCGCCGTCGAATAACACCAGTAATGCGAAAAAGCAGCGCGGATTGTTTGCGCGATGATAATTCACCGAGTTCAGCCCATAAATCAGATACCGACTATCGAGCTTGAATTTAGGAAAAAATGTGGGACGTCACATCGTCCATCGCTTGCAACCACTTTGATGGTAAAGCGCGCATTCCGACGCTCAACGATGTATATCAACGCTAGTTGGTTCAGGCCGGGAGAATTGTTTCCTAGATGCTAATGCAACGAATACACTTCCTACGTCAGATTCCGAGTGTCGATCTCCGATTTCACACGTAGCTTAATAGACCGTGGGACGTCAAACCGTTAATCATTTTGAACAAATTTAGAGGTGAAGCGCATATTGCGACTTTCACCATTGAATCACATCACATACGGGACACAAAATGGTATTCTTTACGCACCCGTTGCACCGTTTACCCGAAAATCCGAGTTTTGAGCTCAAATTGCGCTATGTACGAGGAAACGTCTTTAGACTTTACAGGGTACTGTAAACATATCATATTTTGTACACGTGCGATGCCAGACTGTGCCAAACAAACCGTGGTACCATTATCCTTTCAAAGAGAAAAACGCTCCACCATTTGCAAGTTGGCCGAATACTACCACGTCACCCAGGCCACGGCAGGTTAATTT
>UZAN01045006.1:5064-15439 GCA_900618425.1 Echinostoma caproni
GGCTGGGATTCAATGTGAACCTCCAAGTAGCCTCTCTGATTCATCCAGGTATCCTACTTGAGCATTGAAGTCTCCAGCGACCACCACGATTCCCGTTGACCGAGCACTTCGGAGCAGTTTAGAGAGATCCTTGTAGAATTCATCCTTCACTTCTGGCGAACTGTAATCTGTCGGTGCATAGGCGGACACGACGAATAAACGTTGACGTTTCGTTCTGTAACTGTTGACTCGTACTGAACCATCCAGACGTGCGGCGCAAAGTCAGTTGTTAACCGGGAACCAATAGAGAAGTGAACGCTCGGCCTTGACACTCGACGCAATCCCAACACCAACAACAACGCGAGCTTCGGATGTCAAATCGCCTGACACTCGGAGAATGAAGCGTGAGGATGAGGTTGGACCTGGAGAACGCAAGGAGATGATTGAAGTAGGGTCTACCGAAGACTTTTGAGCCCAACATACTTCTGGCAGCTGGCTTTGTGAGACTGATCTTAGTTTGGCCTCTACCCCTTGACCTCTCAGGCATGATTGGATCTGCGGCTGAGGAGCCATCCCGTATAGGTTGCAGGGTCATTGAGGCGCGCAAGCCATCACACCACGCCAAGGTGCAGTCTCATCGTGATGCTTTCCGTAGCAAGAGAGAAAGCACATTGGAATGCACAAAAATGATTGAGTAACCGGATATTTTGTCATCCACCTTGCCTGATAGGGCCGTGGTGGCCGGTTGGTAACGTCACCAATTAATCATCACAGGTGTGTGTTCGAATCCCACCACCACCGTCTGACTTTTCCGATTGTATTTTGAACGGTAGCCCCTTGATTGGCCGCTTTTTCCTTCTTGAAAATAGTATCTTTGTATATCCAATTAAAACGAAAAAAGAAAGAAAATTGGTTGTCAGTGCCGACAAAGTACCTATAATGGTTATCCCCGCTGTGAACGGTTCGGGTAGAACGAAACAAGTGTCAGGGATTGAGGAGCGACAACATGCCTATTATAGTCAATTCGCAGTCCGGCTGACACATACGCAAGAACGGAATAGATGGATATTTTATATGAATCGCACATGCTTACCCAACTGGATTGCCTGGAACTGAAATCCATGGCTGCCACGCGATCTTAAGATTCTGGAACGTCCACAAAGAATGACCACTAAAATGATCAAGGGACTGCATTCCAAGACTTATTTATAAAGGCTGAAACCAATGGGACTACACTCTAAACAGAGTCGCCCAATTCGAGGGGGTTTGATTTTGGCGTATCAAATAGTGCAGAACCCTGATCACCCATGTCGTTCACTGTTCGTCTTATCGTCCAACACTCACTACAGAAGGTACTCATTGAAATTGGTGCTCCAAAAATGTCGACTAGAATATCGGCGTCATCCAATTGACCCCAGAGTGTGCACTATTTGAAATTCTCTACCAACCCACGTTGTTTCGGCGCTCACAGTTGACTCTTGGAAGCAAAAACTGGATGTAACTTTGAAAGGTTTTAAATTTCGACAACTGTAGTAGTGCGCGATACATGGATAAATTGTGATATCCTTCATCCTATGAACCGTAAATCGGTCCATTTATGAAAACAAACCAATGGGACAAGAGAAGCAACGGCTTGTACGTATTTCCCATAATCAAACTCTAACTTTGAGTTTAAAAAGAGATTGAATAGTTAAATGGTCCTGGTCGAATTTCCAAATGGGAATTTAGGACGATGTTGTGTAATAATTACTAACTCAGGATTACCAGGAACTTCTTTAGGTGTTCCAACCCGGGTCAGCAAAACCTGTCTAGAAAGATGTTTTAAACACTAAATACCCTGGCCATGTTGCATAAAATGAAAAAAACCTTGACTACACACGTTTTCCTGTCTAATTTCTGCCTTCTCTCACTCGCATCTATTAATTAGCACTCCTTATTATGAACTGGAACTATAGAAAGAGCCCTATCATACAAGGCTGAATTAGCTGCGTACTGTGTGGTACCATATGTTACCTTGCGATTTTTAATCGCATCACTCCGGATAGTAATTTATCATTGTACTCCACTAAACAGTCGGTCACACAGGGTCTTCGTAACTAAGCTGATCGCGAAAATCAACCATCGTGGCCGGATATGCAGTTCATCAATTGAACGAGAACGATGCATACACTGGGTGAGGTAATGCAACTACGGGATGTAAAAGTTCGAGCATCGTACACAGTTTGCATCTATCGTATCTCATGGGGTTTTCGGGTCACGTGAGTGGTCGAGCTGTATGCACGTCCATCAAGACAAAAAAAGTGAAAATCAATTGTGTAATCCACGAAATCAGAAGAATAAACCGATGTAGTTGAAAAGCCAATCATATTCTCGCAGTTTCAGATCAAGTTTGTGCTGCTGATGAAACCACGTGACCACTTGTTACGAATGTTATTTGGTGATAACAAACACATCCTTCGCTGATCTCGCTACATTGTGTTCTTATCGAGAAGGTACAAAATTTTTCTTTTGAAGCTGTGTACAGTACATATTGTACTACAGTATACAATACATAATGCATTTCATGCAGGTAATGAGAAATTAGTTGAGCCAATATGTGAAACGACGTGTGCGGTTCCGCAAACAAAGGAAGTTGGATGAAAATGGTACAAAAGTATCATTTGGAAGTGAGTGGAAGTCATATTCAGTGATGCTCCAAACAACGTATCAGATGATTTTTTCAAGTAATTTCGTAATCTCAATGTCCACCAACTGATATTTCTGCTACATTACTTTACTTTACTGCGGCTGGCTTCTTGGAAAAGAGAAACCACCTCCAGACATGATCATGAAGTTCTTTGGGAGTTTGGTACGAGAGACGTCCCCAGCGTCACTGAGCGTTCTTTAATTTCGAGGGTGCACCTCTATCCTTTGCACAACCAAGTGCGAACTGCAAGGCAGCAGGAAGTAAGCTCTCGCCTCGGAAGTGAGGGGGTCAATGACTTTAGTTTTAAAAGGCCAGTCACATTGACCTTTGTCACGACACCGTCATTGGGCTTATGCAGCTTTTAATCAGAAGCCAGGTGATCAACCTGAAACCGGCCACACCCTGCAGTGCCAAGCTGCTTTTTCGCGACTGCTTATTTGTTGCGGTATGTCACAACTTATTCACAGCTAGCCTTCTTCGGTGAAGGTATCCCCCTATCCAAAACCCGGGGAAGCGCCTGGTAGCATTCAGCCTTGATTAACCCGGTGGTGTCCAGGGAATTTTTCCTAGATCGCATTAACAAAACCGTTTCTTGAAGTTGTGGAGTGTGGAATTGTAGTGAGACATTTTGACACTAAGCATACTGCACACTTTTGTGAATCTGAGGACTCGAGTTTTTCTCGTATTAGAGCTCACCAGTTCAGTTCCTCCAGATGAAAAAGTCTTTTGACAATTCTCAATCAGACATATCATCCCTTTTTCAAATTTCAGCCAGAATTTTCATAAAAGCTACACTCCACACCAAATCACAAACCTCGTTTAACCCTGATTAAAAATAACAGGGTTTTTCTGTCCCAACAAGAACTGAATCAGAATACACACACGCTTCTCTGAAAGCCAATGTGCGATTAGTTATTTTGTTGAGAGTAGCTGCTTTCTGAGTATTCGGCGGTTTCGTGGGAGGAATCCATCAAGAATCTCGGGAATGGAGTAATTACACCGTTCTAAACATCACTTGGATTTCCTTAGTCTAGTATGTGCCCTTGACCCTTGTGAGACCGAGCGCGACCTGTAGAATACTTGGGTGATAGAAATGGCCTTATTGAGCAATGGGTCAGATTGACACAGGTCACAATATTTTTTAAGAGCTATAGGTAGTAATTGAATCACTCGAAAAAATTTCGCCGGGAAGCATACAACCGAATATGCGGTTGTTAACACTCGTCACCTATGCGTATCGGAGATATTTCGTAATTGTGGAGGAGAGATAACTTGCCAGAAGAAAACCCACTACAACATCAGACACTTCCACTGGTAGTCCGCAAAAAAAAGGAAAAGATCTACTATCTCAGGCTAACAACCTAGACACGGACTGAAACTACGGCTGTTAAAGTGAAACTTCATTTACCCTACTCCGACATGAGAACCATTGACGTGAGTCACCTGCCATCATTCACTGGGACTCAGTTCGCAATGCTATCCATAAAATTAAGAGTACTTGTGTAGCACGTTGACTTTTATCATATTTGTTCTCCCAACGCCAAGTGTTCTGAGCCTTATTCAAGGGGGGAGTGAAAATGATGATATTGCCTCACCGCATCAGACGCAACATAAATGCAAAAGGCCACTCACATTTTAGCTGCTATCAGTTGAATACCAACAAAATATACGATTTTTCGACTCCAACGACGGCTAACAGTACATCAGTTCATTTTCGGTGATTCATATTCATGCCGACTACATCACAATAAATATCAAGTTACTTTTATATGTAGCAATATTCAAACATCAAAAAACGATCAAATGTTTTGCGAAAAAGAAAATAACATCACAGGTTATATGGAGCTAATTTTGTCTTTGGATCGGACGTGGGATTCTCGATGATCACAAAATTTCAAACAGAAATTCCGAATTCGGTGAGGGTGACTTAGAATATACCAATGAGATCAAATTGTTAAGTGACAACGCAGATTCAGTCCAACATACTTACTTACTTAAAGTAAGTATTGAAAATTGGTTCTCGTAGCTCGGGTGAACTGAATTCTATTTCGCCTGTTCGCCGAGCTTGGCAATTTGTTTGGCAAGCTCGGCGAACAGGCGAAATAGAATACTTTAAGTATCTTGGCGAGAGAGGTGTCTACATATAGTATGTGGTTTGCACCATTCAAGTGCAAACTGCTTGTATCAGACTGTCAGGAGTCTGTGCCTGCAATTACCCTTGGTGGTGAATTAGTTGAGAGCTGTAAGTAACTCGGAAGCTCGGTCCCAACTGGAGGTGGCGTTGAGCAAGAGACCACGTCACTGTGGGGGTGGCACAGTTATAAAGGTCACCTCATCACCACTGCCCGGCTTTCCTTGTCATATGTGTCGTATGGTAGCCTTTAGATTCTCCTCATCCCCCTTTCTGAAAATTGTATCACTGTACGTATATCGAATAAAAGAACGTTAGATTGAAAATGAAAAGAATATGGATAGCGAAAGCTTGAGCAACTTTGCCGACCTGCGACTCCAGTGGTGCCCTGCTATGAAATCCGAGCTTCCCTTCAGTGAACGGTGTAAATCATCGAGGTTTTTAGTGTTTTGCTTTACGATTGCGATACGTGGCCCTTTCGCGCCGTGGTTACTAACCGAATTTCCGTATTTGACCACCAGGTTCTTGGAAGTATTGTTCATGTGTGGTGAGAGGACCGGGAGAGGGATGAAGATGTTCACAGTCGAGTGCTGTTAGATAAACTCCGGAGGATGTTGTCGCTCTACACCGCCTCCGTTAGCTCGGTAACGTATTGCTATTGCTTTATCCTCGTATCTTTATGTGTACTGGAGAAATCTCACGACAATCAGAGTATAACTTGGGAGAGTGGCTTAACATATTTGGCCTGGTTAGGTTCATCCTGCCCCACAGCTTTGTGCCCGAGCATTGTCGTTGTTTTCAGGCACAGAGATATGACTCAGAATAGATTTCAGTGGCGCGTATCCTGTGTACGACTTGTCTGTGTAAATCCTTCACCCCATAAAAATGACAAACAAGCAGAAAAGCTCAAAAACTATACGACGAAACTCACAAAACAAACGGGGCATATGATGAATTTGTTGAGTGAATGAGGTGTCAGCTGGGATGCACTGGACAGCTGTTTCAACCTGGTTGAGTCTCATCAGCAGCGCGCGAATCCTAGCTTTCTAGATCACGCTTCATTTGCTTTATACACGACGAAATCACCCTCGACATATTTATCCATTAAGAGTGTTGAGAGATTCAGTTATTTGAATTACCTTGTCAGCCTCTTTCCAATGTTTATGTTTGCACTATACAAGAATTCTTTGATTCAGATAAATAAAGAATAAATAGAAAATTGATAATACCAGTATCATGTTCGTGAGTCATTTAACAACTGACGTACTATCTAAACAGTGCCACAGAGTAAATTTCGAATAGAACAAGGTTGTTTTCGGTGATTTGTAGTCATGCCAAATACATCACAACACATATCAAGCTGATAGTTTTGGCAGATTTGAAGTTATCATGTCGATTGTGAAAGTTCAGTAGCCTCGGTGGGATTCGAACCCACGCATGGACGCCGCCAACGTTTTGTACGCGCACGGTCTACCAGCTGAGCTACGAGACCGCACCGATAGCACTGATCTTTTGGGGGATGCCATATGCCTCTGTAAGTTGGACGGGTAATTCTAATGTGAAAATGGCAGTGCCCAGCGCTTTGTGGCGTCCCAAACCTGAAATTTTCTTCCTCTACTCGCGAATCTGATGGGACAGACCGTGGGACTTATGGAAGAATGGCTATGAGCTCCTGACGTTGTTGGCTGGCTAAACTGTACTTCAAAGTGTTCCGCATAGTGTGCAAGACGTCACTATTGATAGTGAATATGCGAGCCATCAGCTCCACAGGTGGTTTCACTCGGTCCCAGAGTTTTCCTACCCGTGGCCCGGATGAGATGAAACAGGTTACAGAATCTTCCCGTTGGGGAAGCACGTTGAGACCGGATTTGAAACTGAAACACGCTTTTCCCGTCGTACATGTAAAGGAAAGGTAATATAGCAACAATGCATGGTTTCTATCCTGAAGGATTTCTCAGTCTGAGCTTAATTTAATCCAGCTATACTGGTTGTGACAACTTATCACGGTCAAAGAGTTTTTATTTATTCGACCATTACCATGCAGTTTCGTGTGCCACTTTTGGCTGTCCATTCGGACGAGGGGGTAAAAACATTATTTGCAGGTTAAAAGTAGAGTCGAAGAGAAAGTGGAGAATTCCGAAAGACTATATTTGCAAAGATGAAAAGTGTTGCGCATTTGGGAAACCCGCAGCAGCACATGAACTCTTTAATGCACACTAATGTGTGATCGAATTTGTGGGTTGACCCAGCACGATCCGTAATCTTGTATACAAACCCCGCCATTTGTAGCTTTCGGCGATGAGGTCNACGCCACGTGGCACACGGACAATCGGATTGAAGTTAGTACTGACGCAGAACAAGCGATAATCAGAACGTATAGCTGACAGTCGTTCCCGTTTTCCAAGTGGCAACAACCTAGTGTGAAAAGACCTCCCAGAAAAACCTCTCTCGAAGTAAACCGACCTAGTCTAACATTCACAGCCCTTAGTAAAATCCCGATATTAGCCTGGTCTACTTTATGTAGGAGGTCAAGTAGTTTGGGATAAAATATATTTCCAACTAAATCTGAGTTACAGTTCGTGGTAACATGCGCCGCAAAAGTCGCTTCTACAGGGCAACGACTGCTTACTGAAACCTCTACATCTAACTGGGTAGCACCATTTGGGATCCAATAAGGCAGTGCCCTCTCATTGAGAAATACGCCAGGGCAGGTAAGATCGGAAGTTATCGGCTCCGGGTCGACAGAAAGGTAAGAGAAACTGAACGGACCGATTCGATGAGGATGACGGAGCTGAGGTCTTCAATCCAAGGCACCTACATACAACACACAAAGATGTCTAGGGTATCGAGAGTGGCAACTAAACACGGTCGTCGTCCTATGCACAGCAGAATATGCACGTTAAACGTGACCAGGTTGAAAGTCAATTGAAGATGAATAATAGTTGGTAGAGGACTCCATGAGACAAGAATGATAGCCCAGGTAGGACGAGAGAAAACAGCGGCGGGATACACATGAGGGACTACAATAAGCACAACCGTCTAGAATTATCGATGGAAATGAGCAAGAATGAAATGAAATAATAGGAAGGTGTGTGATGTGGAACGGTTAGATTTAAAGTTGAATGAAGAGGAAATGGCGAATTATGTTGTGGACTGTTTTACTATTCGGACGTCCAGTTCGGAGGTCTGCGCAACCGGGTGCGGAACAAAAGAAGACGGTGTTGTTTTAGATGAATCCAGGGTCAGCGACTTGGCCTCATCAGCAGTGCGACTTCATCATCTAATCAAATCAAATTCTTAATTTCTCTCAAATGTCCATATTGAGTGGGGAGGGGTTATCCGCTGTCCGCAGACAAGTATGGTGTTTTGTGCGGAAAGTCATAGGAAAACTCATCAAATCCTCGAGCACTGCGGCACTACTGATTGTCTGCCACAGCTTACACAGTGAGCCTATCCTCGTGCAACTATGGTGGTACTGATTTGCTCCCACATGGTAAACTGGCTGATCTGAAGAATGCAGACGACACTGTGCTACAAAATGAGGATCCAAATAAGCTGCAAGCTTTGCTGAATAGTTTGAGTGAGTGTAGTCATTTTAGATAAGCATTTTGCGCCTTCCAAGTGTAAGATGCTGCTAAAAGATTGGGTTGGTCCAGCACGCACTCACTGGAGACGTAGTAGAGGAAAAAGATAAGTTTTACTATCGGGGCAACTGTACCTCACCTGACGGACGCGTCACAGATGAACTTTCGGCACTGATACAGAAGGCTCGGTTGGCATGTGACAAATTGAAACATCCGTAGCGCCGTCGCGACATTCGGATGTCTGTGAAGAGTCGGTTATATACTGCAGAAGTTACGCCAGTGCCGCTATACGGTGCATGGACTTGGCCATTAGGGAAACAGGATAGAAATAGACTGTCGGTGTTCAAACACTGCTGTCTACGCAGCAATGCAAGAGTGGTGAGGTAACCGGACGAGCGATGCTGAGGTTAGGCGTAGGGTTTTAGGGAATTGCGGATGCCCACTGCGGCAAGTGGTCGACCTCCACATATTACGCTGGATGGGGCACGTGTTGCGTATTTCACCAAATAGGTTGCCACGGCGCGCGATGTTCGCCGAGGCATGCAGTGGATGAATAAAGTCAAGGGCAGTCAAACTAAGACCTGGCATGAGGGTATGAAAATCCTAACCATAAGAGACTGGGTCACATTGGTCGCGTTACACTTCCTGGATGGGGACACCGAGATTATGGTATCCGGTGGTTAGAGACACTGACTGAGTGTCGTAAACAGTGGCACTCGTGCATCTACTCAATATCCTTGTGACCCTAATCTATATGAATTCTTTATCTTCCTCTATAATCTGCTCTCAACATTTCAACCTTCACTCTGCCCTCTTAAGCAACCGAAACCGACGCATAAAAGTGCATGGGTAACGATTGTAGAAATTGAACTGAACTGACCTGTGACCGATTTTACCCATTGCTAGCCGTGAATCGACAGTCGTTTCCCTTTCCGCGACCTCGGAATGCGCTGGGTAAAGCACAGCTCTATGCTTTCGGAATAATGAAACACAGAACCTGTATTTTTGTAGCTAGTTCGATTTCGAATGATTCGTGCCATAAGAGTTAGATGACAAATTGAAACCAATTCTGAGCGGATAACAGTGTTGATGTAAACGAGTCAGGAAGGCCGGTAATGACCATAGTGAATCGGAAGCAGCTTCTTTCGTTTTTTTGGTTACACTCCTAAGTGTGGTGAAAAGCAGGCGGGGCGAACACCATAGTTCGAAGGGCCTGCTGTTTAGAGGTGGAAACCGACACCTTAAGCCCCGGGACTTGAAGTGGCGAACCACATAAGGTCCCGATAAGTTATTCATAGTATTGAACCGGACGACAGCAGAGCTGCCTACCACCAAAGTCGGGTGGCGGTGGTAGGTATCGAGCCTCGAACCATAGAGTCTAAAGCACACCGGTGACAGTGTCTAAACCACTGCGCCACCACCACAAAAATATTCTCCCACGGGGAATCGAAAAACTGATTCCTGGGACGTAATCACTCCCACACATTGGCAGGCTGTCTCCAAGCTGATCGAGAAAATGAATGAAATTGGTGAGATAAATTCAAAGACCTCACTCCATTTAGGGACTGTTGTTCGTTTTCCAGCAATGAAAGGAAGTAAACGGTCACGAACTTATCGGATATGCGCATACCCACCACTCCCTTCATTACGCTTCGAATAAGGTAGATTTCAATGACTGGCACCGAGTATGATCTGAATTTATTGAATACCAACAATAAATCGTAAAATTAAAATTTTCGGAGGAAATGACCACATGGTTAGCTACAAAGTTGATAAAGCTGCAATCCTTTCATCGAGAGACGCAATGTTTTTCGGACTATGGAGATCTGTACGGGAAATAGAAATCAGTGAAAAGTGGAATGAGGAATGCTGTGGTCGATCCGATTAAAAGTGAACGCAATGAAAGCATCAAGTAAAAAATAGAGAGATAGTTGTCATCTGATAGAGCATGCAAAGACATTGAAGCCGTGACGGAGTACAAAGAAATTTTCAATA
>UZAN01045006.1:15791-34068 GCA_900618425.1 Echinostoma caproni
TATAGCCCCGGATATCCGCATTCCTTCCTCTCACTGGTGGGAAACACATCCGCCGCTCGCTCTACCCAATCACTCTTCACCGGTTGTTTCTGTGGACGCTTGTTGCAGTGCTTCGGTTGTTCGCTTCTCGGGCAGAGAACACACTTTGTCCTCTTCAAACGTTCCAGGCATACAACCGCCCAGACGGTTGAGGACCGTGCCGAGAGGAGCGAATGTGGCACCCGGGATTTCTTTGGTCGGTGGTTGAATCGGGCTACCCAAGGGCCAAGCAACTGTCTGACCATTCACGAGTGGTTCAACAAAGAAACCCGACCAAGGATCATCAACACCGATCGATACTGCACGAAAAGGGCGGATTCAGAGGGAAAATGGAAATGAGGGATGTTTCGTGGTGGGGGAGTAATGACGTTACCTGGACAATTAAAAATCAAAGTTGAAGAAACAGGTAAATTCCAAACAATGTATAACGAATCTTAGAAGGTGATACAATTTTGTGTCAACGAAAACAATTGTGTGTAAACCTTAATACGGTTTTTTATTTGAGGATCTAAATAAGTTTGGTGCGGGTTAGGGTAATTGAATTTATATTTTCATTGAATCAATTGGCTGAAACTGGCAAGGTACTAACAACTCTCAAGAGAGTCGAGCAAAAAATAGGGCAGGGGGTAGGTGTGTTTCCGTACTTTCCGTACGTGTTGTGAGTTGCTGCACTCCTCGAGCACTATGGATAAAGTACGAGGTTGACCTCATAAGGCGCCTTCGACAGAATCGTCCAACTCACAAGGCAGTGAGGAACTACCTCGAGTCGGCAATCCATTGAAGGCCGGCGTCGCGTGCATCGAATAGGGCACCCACAATGAACTACACTGTCCAATCTAGCCATTGACCACACTTCCAGCATTTCTGGCGACCTTTTCGTATACCTTATCATGGACGATTTGAACTCAGGGCATGGTAACCCTGTTACACGAGGTAACTGAAGGTGACTCATTAACGCGTAAATCGCACGGCTTCGCTGATTCACCGATTCGACGTCCGTCGATGAGCTCGACAACATGCCCGACTGAGGTCAGTCGGAAGGTAGAAAAAACGTGTGATTGATTGACCAATGAGGTGCGCTGAACACAAACGGATCCAACCATAACGTTTATTTTTCAAGTCAATGTTATGGTTTCACAAGTCCACGATAGGTCTTCAGATCAATCTTAGAATGGTATAGTCGCGTCTGTCAGACTCGTGTGTCAACGATCCATCCGATTCCCTTAGACAGATGTGTCCACCGGTGAAGGATAGGCGAGCCCACTTCGGCAGCTCTGGTGTGACTAGATTTCGGTGTGTTCATCGCAATCAGTAACGTCGACATTGAACGACTTCGGCGGGTGAATTGGATGTTAGAAGCTTGCGTGAATTCGGAGATCATTGGGAGTCACCCCATTCGGGTGGGTAAACAGCTCCCAATCCATATGACTAGAATGGATTTGTACCTATACGCGTGCACTGTTGGCACTTCGGGCCGCAATTAGCTCGAATGATCTTGACCTGTTCGCCACACAATATGGTGCGAAACGCTTTCGATCAGCTGATGAATCACATGATCTGCGGGCGTCCATTCTCAGACACACCGTAGATGGTAGTAGTCGATGAGATGCGGATTAATTGTCAAAGCCGAAACCGGAGTGAAAAATAATCAGTAGCCAGCACACGACCGCAATGGGGTTTTACATTTACAACCGGAAGACAGATGGGAGTTGAGTGGGCAGAGCACCACAGGAACAAGCAACACCTCGAGCGACAGGCTGGAGCTTTCCGCATCATGTGTGTGTGAAACCGTAGGTGCGAATGCGTCGGTCATACTGTAGTAAGTGAGAATAGTTCGATTTTCTATCGCAGCAACACTTTCGACGTGGCACAACTTGTTTCATTTCAGTAATCTGAAATCCTAATAACGAGCCCTCCGTTCGTAAGGAGAGAGAGCAACCATAGGTGTTGCAACTCAGTTCAGTGCTAAAGGGACGCTATGGACAGGCGCGTTCGACGATTTGTCTAGCATATAATGATACTTTTCTATGTATTTCAATAACAAAAAGAACAGTGATTTCAGCGACAGTTGGACCCATACAGTTACTGGGACAGATTGGTGATTGTGAAATGTACACATTTGGCTAGCCATGAACTGATGGACGCTAAATGATTCCCAGAAAATTCTGGTGTTGGTTATCCATTACAGTGCACGCTGTACGAAAGGAAGGGATAAGTCCGTTTATGGGTTTACACACACACAAACACAATGGGTTTTCCGATCTTTCTGCTTACCGGTTTCGTCGGAAAAAGGAACAATAGTTCAGACAAATTGACAAAAGATGAAAAAATGAGTAAGTCCAACATCCGACGAAGTAGAGATACTGCAGCCAGTGCACCCTGAGTAGGTCATCGGAGAACTGTAAGCCACATCTGTTTTCTTTCAAAAAAAGTAAACAAACTATAAATCGTGCTTAACCTTTGTTATGGTGCTTCACACTGCTTGTTACAGCACAGAGGAGTACAGGCTGTAGTTGCTGATGATATATGACTTGGTCTAACGATTCAAGCCAGACCAAGTTAATTTACGCATCAGAAGAGGGGGGAATCGAAAAATATTGAAAATGTCTTTGTCCAAAAAGTAGCAGAAAAAAGCGCGAATAAATCGACGTATAATTCAGCACAAATGTCCGTCCTTGAGGCCGGCTTAGCACTCTGTACTTGGTGAACCAAAAATGCCAGC
Organism: Echinostoma caproni; assembly: GCA_900618425.1. Classification (NCBI taxonomy): domain Eukaryota; kingdom Metazoa; phylum Platyhelminthes; class Trematoda; order Plagiorchiida; family Echinostomatidae; genus Echinostoma; species Echinostoma caproni. The sequence continues at coordinate 18,553 of UZAN01045006.1, forward strand.
AAGAAACGAGGCAATACTGTTTGGTTGGCAGGCTTATGGTCGGATTTGAAGTTTACGCATGTTCGACATGTTCGCCCAACAAGCAGCGGTTTTCGTTTGTCAGTATTTTATCAACAAAATCATTAGAGGCAACAAAATGCACAGAAATAGTAAACCTGAGTAAATATTCTTTGCAAATTGTTTATTTATTTATTTCAACACGTAACCGATTTCAGAGAACTGGCAAATGTGCCAAAACATATGAACAAAAAGAAATCTGAAGAATGTGGTCATGGGTTGTGTGGGCCTGTTACTTCTCGGTTGCCCTGGCCGAGAAAGGGGGATAACCTCGGGGTACCCACCCGAAGTCTTTGGTTATAAAGCCAGACCTGTAAGATAACAGGACGGAGCTCAGAGTCCGCAGTCCATTGGGGGCCGATATCCAGTTAATTGGATCATACGCCCTTTGGATGGGGTCAAACGTCCAAGGTGCCTAATACACCTCAATACCCAATCGAACCGCTGATCACTGCCACAACCGGGAAGTTGTGTGTGGTTCGTACGTCTCCTCATGGCTGGTTTTGAATCAGGGTTTTGGCAACTCCCCTAGGTGAACTACCAGTGATCTACCAACCTGGTTATAGCCCCGGATATCCGCTTTCCTTCCTCTCACTTTGGTGGAAAACACCTCCGCCACGAGAAGGCAGTGAGTAGAGCTTGCTCAGCAGAGGCTGTTTGAGATGCTTGGTCGTATGGGAGCATTACGCGAGGTGTAAGGGAGTGATGACCGGTCACAATCCCAGACAACAACCACGAGCACATTGAGGCTCTCGAATGCCCTTTGTACAATACTACTACATTGGAAAAAGACGTTGAGGAAACCGGTGAATAGGAAAAAGTTGTTTACCTTTAGTTGTGGCGAAAGCACCGGAAAGCAATACTTCCAGTCAAGTCCGGAAGCAGGTCGATCGGCTTTATACCGAGTAAGGTTATTCAGATACGGAAAGAAATAAAAAAATGTCATCCTCAACAGATTCAACACAGACCTTCATGGGAAAAAATAGAGGTGACAAGCACCTGAGAGTTCACTTTCGGGACTGAGCTGTTCGAACTCAATCTGCCGTATGTGGTATTGCAAGCACAACAGTACTTATTAACAGATAATTCACCATGAAACGCACTAATCCACCTTACGTTTGGAGTATACGATCGGTAACGATAAACTTCGTTGGAGTTCTGTGCTACATACATACATGGTAAGGAACAACCACGAACCTCAACAGTAGCATGAAAACTTGGAACGACAATAAACACCTATACGCCCAACTCATCGAATGCTGAACATTTAGTGGTTGCGCAACCGAGCTCCTGGACGCAGATAAAGTACCCACGGGGCGCGCGCACACTCTGTACAAACCTGTATTTACGGCTAACCGCAAATGACTTATTTGGGCAAAAGGACACAAGGAAAACGGCAAACCTGTGGGCGGATGCTGGGTTCCGCACAAATGTCTAAATAAAACAGCTCGTCAAGCTCCCCTGTCCGAATCAATGCAATTTCATCGGTTAGATTGTTGCCTCTACAAATAAGTAAACAAGTACAAGTGAAAAAGAAGCGGACAGACGGAATGTTGCTACACAAAAGGGGATAGAATGTGGCAAAAAGAGAATTAGTAAGATCAGGGAATCCAAAAGCCTCAGTATGGTACGGGGTGAGTGTCTAGGGTTGCAACTGGTCGCCCTTCTCTTGCACCCCACGAAATGCTCCCATACGACCAAGCGTCTCGAAAAGCCTCTGCTGAGGAAGCTCTATTCACTGCCTTCTCGTGATGTAGGCGTTTCCCACCAAGGTGAGAGGACGAAAAACCGACATCCGAGGCTATGACCGGGTTGATGGACCACTGGTGATTTACCGCGGGGAGTTGGCCAAAACCCCTGATCTCAAACCAACCAAGATGTATACTAATCATGCACACACCTTCTTGGTCGTGATAATGTTCACCAGCTCAGCTGGTCATTGAGGTGTATTGGGCACCTTGGACGTTCGACTCCGTCCCAAGGGTGCGTGATCCGGTGAACTGGACACCGTACAAATTATGCGTAAACAGTGGTATTGGAGAACCGACAGGGTAAGATGTGTGACCTGGATTGGGGAGTAGCAGTCAGACAATTCGTTCATTCAAGTCAAGGAATGGCTTTATACACCTCGAGAGGTGGATATTCAGCAACCACATAACCGTAGTGTCAACAAAAAGTAGAAAAAAACAACAACAGTATAATACAGCAATTAAAGGGCGTGAAAAAGGGCGGCAACGTCAAAAACCAATGGTATACCAGGTTGTTTATGATGGAGTTAGTTTAGCGTTTGGCGCAGATTTCCTGCAACGAGTTTNGAAATCTGGCGAGATAAGAGCAATAGACCGCCTGTAAGCTTCAGTGCGTGTCTTTACAAGTTTGTGAGTGGAACGGGTGGATGAGTGAGAAAGGCACTGACTAAGGGCGGAATAAAGAGGATGGAAAATTTCAGAAAAAGTCTTGTTGGAGAATGTTTTACAGGACTTGATGTGATGTGTCACCATATACTGTACCAGATGTTCCCTGTGGTATGAGACTACAAACTGACAGAAATTTGAGGAATCGGGAAATGAGTCCGAGGTCCTTGTTCAAAAGACCAGGGAAGATAACAGGGGACCCATAAAACCAGTGACGCACGCAAAAACAAAACGCCTCATGAGATGGTTTGGAATGGAAAGTGATTTAAGACGTAAAACATAAAACGTGAGCCTCCTAAACTTTAGAAAAACGTCATTAACGTGGTCAGACCAGGTGAGGTTACGATTAAAAATAACGCCCAGGTATTTAACAGACGGTTGCCGTTCCATCTGGTCACTGAGGATAGATAAAGGCGGACTGGCGTTTGATAAATCATCATACTTTTGCCTTTTCGAAAAAGAAAAAATTACGTCATTTTTGGGGGTTCGTGCAGAGGTTCCTTTGTTGAGACCACTCAACTACTTCAGACACGTCTTCTTGTAGAGTCGTTTGAAATGATGAGTTGGGGTAGGGCAGTCTGAATATTATATCATCTGCATACTTGACGAGAAGAGAAGAATTTTTCACAGACATAGAGGAAATGTAAGCAGAAAATAGAAAAGGGGATAAAATAGAGCCGTGTTGTACGCCTTTTGAGGAGGGCAGCAGTGAAGATTTACGACCTTTGTAGCGTACGAACTGCTGACAGTTGAAGAAATAGTTGGCCAAGAGTTCAATCGCAGAAGGTTGAACTCCGCCCGAAGAGAGGGTATTTAACAAAGTTTGTCGATCAACTGTGTTGAAAGCATCACTGTAGTCAAGAAAACATATGCGTACAGCCTTGCTTTTCTTATCCAGGTTAGATAAAACAAAGTGGGACAGATAAGCAAGAGCATCCAGGGTACCGCGGGAATGGGTGTATGGACACTGGTTTGGGTCGCCAACATTGAGTTGTGTGGACGCGGTCTTAATGAGGAGCCTCTCAAGCACCTTCAAGACAACTGAGGTGCAGGCAGTGGGACGAAATTTGGAGAATCCTTTCTTCGGTACAGGGGTGATAGAGTCTATTCTCCAGCAGTCAGGTATACGTTGCTGCAAAATACAATCATTGAAAAGTTCACTCAGTACAAGGGAAAGGAAAGCAGCACATTCTTTCAGTACAGCGAGTGAGACTCCGTCGGGGCCGCAGGACTTGTGAGGATTTAATTAAACCAACTCTTGATAAATATGGACAGGTGCAACGCTGGAGACGGGATCAGTGGTGTTTATTTCATATNGGCAGCAGTGAAGATGTACGACCTTTGTGGAGTGTAGACCGCTGACGGTTAGAGAAATATTTGGTCAAGAGTTCAATCGTAGAAGGTTGAAGTCCGCCCGAAGAGACGGTATTTAACAAAGTTTGTCGATCAATTGTGTTGAAAGCATCCAGAAAACATATGCGTACAGTTTTGTTTTTCTTATCCAGGTTGGATAAAACATAGTGGGACAGATAAGCAAAGGTTATCCAGGGTACCACGGGAATAGGTGTATGCAAACTGGTTCGGGTCATCAACATTGAATTGTGTGGACAGGGTCTTAAGGAAGAGCCTCTCAAACACCCTCAAAACAATTGAGGCGAAATTTTGAGGATCCTTTCTTCGGTACATGGGTGATAGAGGCTATTCTCCAGCAATCGAGTATACGTTGCTGCAAAATACAATCATTGAAAAGTTCACTCAGGACAGCGGGTGAGACCACGGAGCCGCAGGACTTGCGAGGATTTAATTGAGCCAACTCTTGATAAATATCGACATGTGCAACGGTGGAGAAGGGATCAGTGGTGTTTATTTCATATTCATTAGGTAGAGCAGTGAGAGCGGTTCCACCGTTGATGAAACTGATTCAGACCGTCTATGCCCAGCGCAGCAGGTGAGCGGTGTGAGGATTTGATGCCAGAAATCCGCATGAAGGCTTGTCAGGTCTCACGACTACCTTTGTTGTCAAGCTGAGCATGGGAGTATAAACAGTATAAACAGTTTAGCTTTCGAAGTTCATCCCGGATGGATTCAGAAAGGGAGCGCACATCTTCGCGCTTATGCATTTTGAAGGCAGGCTCCTTTCTACGAGGGAGTTGTTTGAGGTGTGGGGAAGAGAATCGATCGGGACGAATACACATTGTCTCTGAGGGACAACAGACATCGGAACAAAAGTTTAAGTAGCTTGTTAATGGATCACATAAAACGGAAGGGTTAGGATCAGAAATTAATGTCGGAGTGTCTGATCATTTCCCTTAACATCGTGAGGTTTTCTGGAGGACGCTATCTTACTTGAAGCTTATGATCACGACTTCGAGTAAAGAGACAATGGTTCGTTCTGCTAAAGATGGTAGGGGAAAACTTCAACATAGAATGATCAGACATTCCAAGTGGGGGGACGGCGTTCTACAAGAAGTAAATTGGGTAGGTTGATAAAACCTAAATCCAGATGTGCGTCAAGCCTAGTGGGAAAGATAACAATGTTTTGAAAATCTAAGGTAATTAAGAAACCGGTATCGGAATTATTGAAGTCACCACAAATGATACAGACGGAAGTATCTACATACTCAATCAGTGCAGTTGAAAGAGAACCATAAAAATCATCAGGAACAAGAGATGAGCAAGAGGGTGCTATATACACATTTACAAGAATAAGTGACCGAGGAAAGCTTAAATGTCTGGGCTTAAATTGAATTGCTGATGCGTTTATATAACGTGTGGAATAAGAAAACACATTTTTGGTCAGATGATACCACTGATTTTTGACAAACGTGATGACACCACCTCCCCGTCGGGGATAAGAAACAAGACGATCGACACGATAGCTAGCGAATTCATCCAGATGTATTATTTCATCCTCAATTTCATTGTGAAGCCAACTTTCTTGTAGCATGATCACACCGAGTTGGACATATTCCCGTTGCTTGATTAAGCTGGTGAGATCGACCATATTTCCGATAAGAGATCGGACGTTAGAACTGAGAATGATAGGAACACAATCGGGAGATGTTTTGTTTCCGAAGAGCAACTTTCCAACCGGCTCGATGCTTCCTCGGATTTTTCGAAAGCTTTCTGAACGTCCGTTTGGTTTTATTCTTTATAGTCCTCCCAAAAGAGGTTGTCGATGCACATTTGGTCCATTTGATGGAATGAATGAAATCCCGGGTGTATTTGATCAAATTTGTCATTTCTAGCACAACAGTCGCCTTGTCAACCAAGGTAAAAATTCATGTGAATGATGCAAAGAAATCAGACACAGTTATGGTTATGCAGTGAACAATCCGATGACGGAAAAAGGGATAGCGCGGCCAAAATTCTCGATCACTGCCCGACTTTGTCAGCATTGACAGTGACATTCGTACTTTTCTGTTCCAATGTGAACTAAGTGTCAAGTACTATGAACAGCATATTATTAATAATAATAATGATAATAATGTGCTTTCTCTTATATCCCAAGCAACTTTCTGGAAAGTGGAAGCGACCTATCGGATGGCTGTCATAGAGAACAACGAAGTGATAAAGTTAAACGACCATACTTGTCTGTGATGAGGTAGCAAGCCATAGGGTCATGAGAAGCAAGCGTTACAATAGACGAGCTACAAGTAATTGCCCGGAGCTCACCGTTTCAATGAGACCTAGAGGCGTCATATCCGCAGAAGCGATTGAACATCGAAAATGCTTTTGAGGCTGGTAACCCGTTGATAGCTACTGATATTTAATGATAAGGAAACTGTATTGCTTACCACGTGCGGACAAGTAGAAACGCAGTATGGAACACAAACTTACCGGCAGATGGACAATAATACAATTGTAAGGCCAGATTACCAGCAAACGGTGCAATATGACCGGCACGGAACATGGTGGGCGGAGGGGGATTCATGCGTCGTTTGGCTTGCCAATCGGCGAATCCTTTGGCCGTCAATCGATGCGCTTTTGGCTCGCCCACCGAATCGTTGAACAGACCCAAAGCAGCCACCACCGGGAGAAGAGTTTCAGCGTGACCAAACCAAAAGGAGGCCTGCGGGAAGCCACCTATCGGCCTGTTGTGCATCAGAGGATCAGAACGATATCACACAGGGGCATAACAAATGCGAAAACGGGATGACGTGCCATTTTAAAAGGTGAGCACTGTTACAATTTCGTAGTCTACAGTATTAAAGTCATTCAAGGTTAAAAAATATGTACGACAGACATTATCGACAATGAACTGCATTTCCTACGGTGCCTGAACCATTGGAATTGCTATTCATCATGCTCCTCTGTTCTTTTGTTGTCAACGCCTGTTCATTGGAATGGCTACGAACGAATGGGAACGAGCTTAGTAACTATGGTGCGTTGTTCTCCAATATGCTCTGGGGGATTATTCCAACCATCACTCAGCAATAACAGCAACCACAACCAAAGAAACTGCCTCATGACGTGCTAACCTGACCCGCCACCAAATCAGGTTATTGCTCCGTCACCTCCACTTGTAGCATTCTGCTTCTCGCCAGTGTTGAATGGATATAACCGCAGAAGACTGACCGGTACTGGAAAAGCCAGTTGCACCATATTAACCGGCGTTGCAGATTGTGCACTGGTGAAACCGACTCATCCCCTTAAGTGATAGTTGGCTGCTAAAAGTAAGAAGTAAAGTAACGTCATCCACTCCGGTTGGTATATGCACAATCAGATAGTTTACATCCCGTTGAGAAAGAAAATGAGTTTAACCATCTACAGTTTGAACTGGCGGTGGACGAAATTGTTGTCAGTCGAATCCATCACAGTTACTTTCCTCTCCCTTGCGAACTGAGGGGAATTTCGAACATGGACTAGCACATATAGATCCGCTCAAACTTCACAGATTCACTTTACTGATACGCTCCTAAAAACGAGAACAAAATTATCACCAAGGGACGTATTTAGAAGAGGACGAAAACCGATACATTTCCTCCAACCGGGCTAATGGACAGATATGTACATAGAGAGTGCCGGTGTATCTGACGGACAAACAACCAATCAGAGACAGCATAGTAATGTGAACCAAACAAACATACCTATTACGGTGATCATTCAATTCTCGGTATAGTGACCAGCTGGACGTACCGGTGTGTGCACCAGTTGGAGCAGTTACAGCAGTACACTAAATGAATTTGCAGCATTGGACTGCACTGGAGAATATTGTATATATAACATTGCCAATCGGGTCACGTTAGAGTAAGATGTGATTTTTTATTAGGGAAAGCTAGTTCATCACTCGAATTGGCGAACCGCATCCTCGATGCAGTAATTATTGTGATCTCTGACTGTTTCTAATATCATCTCGATTTCACGGGCGAATGAATGCAACATGGATACATCCTTAAAGAATAGCACATGTTCGGGCGTGTTAAAACTAAAAACGAATAAACAAGTGAAATTCGAGACATGAGAACGAATGTCAATCACCGGGAAGGGGAGGGAACGATGTGCAAACAAACAGATGGATCGACGTGGTGTCTATCACATCACTGTGACAAACAGAACAACTGGCACGGAATGCGTGATACATGATGGGCCGACTTTTCAAGTGAACAGTCCCTCCCTCCAGAGTGTTTTCATATGTGAACAGGAGAGATGTAGCGAATGATGAAAACGTCGCAGGTGTTAATCAGTTAGCGTGTGCTGTGGAAAAGAGATTATAAAACGATCTAAATTAACACATTAACATAATAACATAACATAACATTAACATAATTTCAAATTCTGCTTTGCACTACACCAGAACGAAAAAGGGCTTGATGAAAAAATGGCGAGGTGAAGGAAATAAGCTTTACAATCGTGATAGAAACTCGTATTTCTCTCTTTCTCTCTCGGTCTAATGTCTATTCGACGCGAAGGCACTTGGTTATCCACGGGCAGATGAGATCGTGTCTGAGCCACTGGGCACAGCCAGGATTTGCTCCGTCCCCTTCCGCAGCGAATGAGATGCTATCAATTCACCCTCAGTATAACCAACAAAATCGAAATAGATCATGCTCGAATAACGATTTGCCGTGGAACGTAGGTCCAGAATCATGATTCACGTGTTAGCCAATTAGCCCAGCAGACTGGGCAATTATAAAGCACTGCCCAAGAATTCACCATGCATCTTAAAGCATGACTGTCTATACTTGAGCGTTGCTTGAAAACCAAGCAGAGTAGAAAGAACTGGTTGTTTTGGCCGAAAATGATTGAACTAACAACCCGGGAGAACAATATAAAAATGCAACTGATGATATTCTGCACAGAGATTTCACGAGGGCTGCATAGGAAAGCTGTGATGGACCGAACCGGTAGCAGACACGTCATGGGCATGTGCATCCTTGGTGGTTTGGACATTCACTGAATGTGTCAACCTCAGCTCCAACCCACCCACCCATACATGGCCGTTCGCATAAGGATCTAATATTAACTTGAGGTGGCTGAGAAGGAGAAGGCCTGGGACAGGATGCGGAAATACACACAAACACACGGACGACTCACAGTTGACCCTTGTGCGTCTTGTACAGGAGTGCAGCACGTCTGATCTGGTCGAGCATCTCTCCGATGAGCGGGCACGACTGGACGTAGTTCAACTCATACCCGTAGGACTTGAGCCAATAGTGCTGCGGTTAGGTAAGCGCACGTGCGCACGTACCCGGATGAAATAGAGTGAGTGTTGGGGAGTTGAGTTAACAAGCACGCAAGCGGCTCCGTGATAAACAGCGGTGAAAAATTCGACATATTTGGAAGAGATGAGTTGAAAGAAATTATTTAAAGGAATAGGACAGATTGTGACCGAGTACTGTACGAAAGATAAATCACATTGGATTGAGAAAGAGTTGGCATCAACAATCACTTTTCATTGCTCCTCAAATTCTAGAATACAGACATTATTTCTGGGGACAAAAGATCCATCTTTCTTGACCCTAATTAGACCCTTGACTGTACTCTCGCTCTGACTTTCGTTGAACGCTGTACAGCAAAAGTTCATTGGTCAAGTACCGTCAACTACCAAGCATCATACTGTTTTCGCTTTGCCCCTGCAAAGGATAGCTTAACCGACGTTGGCAAGCAGATTTCGACGAGCCAAGCTCGCTCAAATTGAAACTACACAAACCTAGTGGCGCAATCCGAATGCTGCTCGACAGAGTTTGAAAGCGTTGTCCTCACGGTGAGCGAAAAACCCTAGAGTTTACTGATCATTAGACAACAATTTGTCAACGAAAAAGGGTTATCCGTAGGGGGAGGAAAAATTTAATTTAATTTAAGCTAATCTGGGCGTATTTATTGCAGGCGTCACACTCACTTTCAAATCAGCCATGTATTCGTAGACTGGGAGCTCACTGGGTCGAAGAAAATCACACCAGGGAGAACGTTGTTTTAAGGGGCTGGTTTCGGCAGCCACTTGGAATGAACAAATCGAGTAAATCTCGTGCACGTCATCTACAGAAGAAGCATGTAATGGGAGCGCATTTAGAAGAAGCAACAGCCGTGTGCGTACACATGATTGTAACTCCGTCCTCAATGGCGCAAATCACCCACACAACAGCTCGAAAAGCTAGCTAGTTCCATCAGTAGCACCCCATTTCTGAATCAAAACATTATCATTTATCATTACGTATGTTTTGCTCGCCTCGAGTAAAATCGTTTTCATGACAATGTGCATTACTTCACATGTGGATGACAAACAAATCGCTCCAAATTTGTGTTGGTGATTTGTAAACATTATGATTGGACAAACTTAAAAATAGCGTACAATACAATCTGTGGCACAGTTTAATTTTTTTACAAGTACGCGATGGCTAAGCTGGAAACTATTTTGGTTGATCGCACCTCGCTGCGACCCGCTTATCCCGGTTGTTAGCTGTTTTATCATGCTATGGAAAAATATGAAGCGAGTAGCTCAATTCACCAGCTTCCTACGCATTTCCAACATATCTGTGGTACTCCCTCAGTTTTGCTTAGCCTAGCTTATCATTGGAAGCGTTAGGTTTCGCCGTGACAGCAACATACAACCCCAGACCAAGCGATAATCCGCTCGCTACATTTCACTCATGTTCCTCGTGTGCATATGCGCCCGGACACAGACAGCTTTCAATCAAGGCGTGGCGCTTCGGTGACTTTTGCAATCCGGAGGCCTGTGTCTCAGATAGGCAATTCACATGGATTGCTTCCATCCTCCGATCTTTTGGTTTCTTCTGACTTCGAAGAGCTGCTTATCTCCTAAATACGATCGTGGGCTGGGGAATTCAGCCTTGATACACTTATCACAGCCACGGGTAAACTAATAAGCAGAGATGAACTGGAGTCCTGATCAATTTAAGAGAGATGAGGCAGCTAACCAATTGCTTACAGCCATGGTCCGCAGATGGCCTGTGTGAGTGGAGTAAGACACGGTCCGTTTTGATGTGAAGAGTAATCAATAAGCCGTGTTGAGAGGCCTAGGTTTCCTGTACGCGAGAAACGGGTGGTGGTGTTGGCGTGTCACAATGATAGACCCTATCCGTTCTTGCAGCTTTTTCACAACTTCATTCGTGGGGTTGATACGGGAACCGTTCATCAGAAACCACTGGCCCAGATAGAGTCGCCAAGTCAAGTCGAGCTGTAGTTTATAGACCAAGGTGAATTTTCAACACCGGATTTCGAATACTCCAGCTTCCAGATATAGTAACTTCTGAACAATCGAACTACCTGCAACATGCCTCCGCGACGCGTATGGTGAAAAAGGATACTCCATAGAGAAAAACTAACCATACCGGGCTCTCACTCATCTGGTTCCTTATCGACCGCGGATGGAGCCTTTCGAATAGTTCATTCAGTGACCATCTCCACCGAATCTACACTGAATAAAGATACCGTATTTGATGAAGAATCCATTTCCTTTCCGCGATTTGGGAGATACCAACGGTGGGAGAAGAACGTCTTCAATTTCTACGAAAGTACTTCTCACAGATACAAACAATAAGCTGTCATCCACGGCCCTCACCTTATAGAACCGGTATTTGTATCCGCGGAAATGAACTTAGGTCACTATCTGCGTATCACGAGAGATATTTTTACAATGACGGAACACCACTATACTCCATCACGACATTGAGAAACGGGCTCAACAAAATAGATGCAATCAATTGGAAGACGCGGAGCCACTTCTTGTTCCTCAAAATCACGCGACCTGATTCCCCTGGACTTCTTCATCATCACCGGAAAGCGAGATAAAGTGAAGCACACATCACTGATCGCTGCCGAGCTCACAATGTACAGAAATAAGGTGATAAAGTAAAAGATGAAGAGGGATTGGGCCTGATTGGACGGCGGAAAACAACGTGAACCTCTATGGTCAACACAGAGAGTACACAATCTAACTGTGCATACACATCTTTATAAGCATTCTGACCTGATAAGAAATGACAACAAGAACGCCAGTGCTGTCGGTTTGCTGTCATATCCTTCAGTGTTTCCAACCAACCAGTTGTGGAGTCTTTCGGATTCCAACCTGGAAGGCGCGTGACACCTACTCTACCTAATGGCTGTGCATTTCTTCATCCTTCGTCTCAAAGTCATCTGTTGACCTCCACGTGGTTTCCTCCAGCCAGGAGCGACTACATTGAATAAAGCGCGGTGCGGCATACACAGTAATCTGAATTCGATGAGCAAACAGGTTAACCCTGATAGACTCCCAAACACACGACATCTTACCTCCAGATTATTAACCCGTTCGTTCCATCCCGTAGGAGCTAAACTACGTAAACACTGATAATCGAAAACTTCTAGTTGATGAATATTTTCTACCCGAGAATTCAAGGTCTCAAGACCATAAAGCAGAACTGAACGAACGGTAGCGTAAAATACACGATCTTTCAAATTCGGTGAAACGTCGCGTCTACGCCAAAGGTGTTACAGTCCTGAGTATGCTGCTTGAGACTTGGAAATGCGAATGCAACAGAAGATCAGGAATTGATTGCTCAGCTGCAATTATTCCTTGCCATGCACAGAAGGGTGTTGTTAGTAGGGGACTTCAACATGCCAGAAATCAACTGGAATAGAAACAGAGCACCGGCAGGTACCGGAGGTGGACTGCTTCTACAGTGGCTACATCAACACCCGTTATCACAACACATGCGACAAGCTACCCGGTTTAGAGCAAATGACAGGCCGTCCATACTGGATCTAGTGACCAAGAGACTAACGCGACTAGTACTAGAAAGCAGACACCAAACCAGCCGCCAAACTAAGGAGGCGATATGGCAAAATCAAGCTGGACGAACTGGCCAGAGTGGCGCAGGATATAAACAGGGTACCCAACCCAGTCGATGCATCTCTGGAAACCAGATGGAGCCATATCAATGCAGGACTACTACTCACGGACTGGTTCGCGCCCTTGGTTCCGTTAAGAAAGAAGCAACGTCCTCCTTGGTGGAAGGCAAATATAGATAGAGCTATATCCATTCGTGGAAGGCGGTGGGCAGTCTATAAATTGTATGGCACCCATCATTCGTGGAATGGTTACAAACCAGCGCGCAACTATGCACAGAAAGTGCAAAGGGAGGATAAATACCAATTCGAGAGAAACTTGGCGCAAAACGTCAAGCGAAATCCTAAGTGTTTCTACGCAGGTGGTCAATCTAAACGAAACACTCATGAAACGGTTGGTACCCTAGAATCGTCAACCGGAGAATTAGCAGTGAGTGAAGGCGATAGAGCACATATCCTGTTACAGTTCTTCAAAAGCACGTAGAGGATCCCCAGGGTGACGGATAACCTTCCATCAATCGAGGGTAACAGCACCATGTCCCCAATCACTGTGTAAATCCAGAATGTGCAGCGGGAGTTGATCGGGTTCAATAGGTTTAAGGTGGCGGGGTCCGACGGAATTCACCCAGCGATTGTACAACCGCTGGCTGACGTCATAGTGGGACCGATTTTCGAGTTATTTAAAGAGTCGCTTAGACTGGGAACTGTCCCGAATGACTGGCGCAAAGCCACAGGAGTGGCAATACACAAGTCTGCATCCCGGCAAAAATTACAGACCAGTTAGTAAAAAGATGAGCCGAACAATGGGACCTACCACTAACCGTCTCGAAATGTCAGATACTGACGACCAGAACTGAGGAAGAAATAGAAGGGGGTCTGTCGATACAAAGGGTGCACGAGGCAAAGGATCTAGGCATAATGGTAGCGGGGGATTTCAAACCAAGCACCCAGTGTGTGAAGGCCGCAAACAAAGCCAGGGGACAACTGTTTCGTCTATGCGCAACCATGGTGTGCAGAAGACCTGAGGTATTTGTCCCCCCCATACAAACACATCGTCCTTCCGCATCTGGAATATTGTGTGCAGGCTTGGGCTCCGTTCTTTCGAAAGCACGTCGATACCTAAGAGGTTTTAACGTCTAGCCACGTGGATGATAGCTGGGCAACAGGGGAAAAGCTATGAACAGCAGCTCCGAGATTTAAATCAGTTCTCCCTCAAAGCGGAGGTGGATGAGAGGAGACCTCATCGAGACATCTAAGATCGTCAAGGGTATATCAGGCCTTAGGTTTGACGACCTGTCATTGTGGGTTCCGCATAGAGGCACGTGGGGACATAACTTACGTTTGCAACGAAGCCACTCTAGGCTGCAACTGAGGGCAACATTTTTTACTAACGGGGTAATCCTGTTGTGGAACCGGTTGCCGCTGACAGTGGTAAGCTGCAGTACTGTAGATGAGTTTAAAAAGGCACTTGATAAGTGTTGGATAGCGGTTTTCCCTGAGGTAAGTGTTTAGTACCATCTATAACCTAACCACAAAGCATTTGATACTGCACCACACTATTCTGCCTTTCAGAAAAATTGCATATCGAAGTGTTGGAAGCCAAGGAAACTCGCCGACAACACACGAATCCGGACGCTCGATTGGCAAGAGCCACAAATCGTCCTGTGAGAACTGAACAGCACTGAACTCGTTTTTGTGCACAACTTTGAACGTTCGTATTGTTATCACCATAATGAAACAAGCAGCGCTCCAAACTAAGTGCTCGTTATTTCAGTGAAGAGGACAAAAATAGAATTGAACGAGCACACAAACTGGGATTTTCCATATCAAATCTTTCCCAATGCTTTAACTTTAACAAAAGCACGTTTTACAGGATGGAAAAACAACAACCAGAACAGCTTGTGGAGGCCGAAAACTGAGTACATCTAAACAGGAAGACGACTGCAGGTGCGGCACCAAAATAACCACGGGTGGGAAGAGCATTGTATAACAGAAAAGTAAAAACAGCAGAAAATCAATCAGTTTCGGGTGGATGTAATAGGGCTGATTATCTACAGCATTCTCCGTTGCCCAGTTCCATGAATTCAGACAGAAACACTTACCTGAACTAAATTCTGTTGTGGACAAAAGATGACGCGACATAACATCATTGGCAACGCGTTGAACTTCCGGTCCATCGCGAAATCGTTTATACTCGAACACGCTTGATTTGTTCGACTCAATCTCTTTCACATAGCGCTTGCAATAATCAAAGAACCGTAATAGTTTATCCGACTCCTGAATAAATTCGTAGCGTTTCGCTATCAACTCCGGTGGCATCTGACAATTGTCTGGATTCCCATGTTGTCCACAGTTCCCTCCGGCATAGTTTGAATCCAACGGGTCTAAACCGGCAAACTGAGCAAAAAATAATGAGAAAATTTCACACTAATGTGAATAGAACATGATTTTGAGGGCATGAGATGATGGAACGGCGGAGGGAATACGTGCAAAGCAACGGGTGCGAAAAGGTGTCAGATGCATTTTGAATCATGACAACAATATCGATATTGGGGACGTGACCGAGAGTATCATTTGCTTGTCTTGAGGTAAGAAACCGATTAGCGCTCAAAAGCACATGACAGCAACAAAAAACATGGGAACGAATGAGAGGAATCAGATGTCGTGAAATAAGTGGTCTATCAGTGTTCTTGCACCCCGCGTAATGCTCCCATACGACCAAGCATCTCAAACAGCCTCTGCTGAGCAAGCTCTACTC
>UZAN01045009.1:0-13881 GCA_900618425.1 Echinostoma caproni
CCGATTGACTTTCCAGGCATGATTAGATCTGCGGCTTGATAAGTGCAGTCTGGTCATTATGAAAGCACTTATGTATGGTAGCTGGTGTGTATTTATGAATGTGTAAGTGTATGTATGTATGTATATGTATAGAGGCGTGCATGTATGCTTCGCTCTTGCTGGCCTGAAAACAAGTACAATACAGTACAGTATGCATATTTGCAGATACGGTTTCATATCATGTGCTCCGAATAAAGTACTTATGCCATAATGAGCGCATGCACTTATCGGACGAACCGTTCCATCAATAATTACGCGTTGCAGGAAGGTGCTAGTAAAATGAGTAGGAAGTTTTCATAAAGAAGCAGTGCATAGGTATATCGATTTCAGGGGCATAGTGCGTAGGCACGACTATAGAAGGGTATGATCCCATAAGATAGTATTGGACAACACGATGGCTTTTATCAAGCCGTTGATCTAACCATGCCTGGAAAGTCAATCGGTAGAGGTCAGACGAAGCCCGATCTCCTGATCCTCCATGTTGGGGATTCGACTCGAGTTAACGTCCGTGCTGTACGCCTAACGCTCAGCCTTCCGCCGCTTGCCCACTCCCGACTCCCACCAGGACTTCGTGCAAGCCAGGAACAGATGCTCGACAACCATTCCGAGAACGAAAAAACGCTCCATTCGCTGTAAAGCCGAAAACGTGGTCTTGTTCGCCACCGGCAGCTGAGCATTTTGGTCCATTTCCAAAGCAATCTCCTGTACTTTCTGCCTTTCCAAATTCACCCCCCTATCTGTAATTCTTCTGGTAACCTGGTATATCAAAAATACTAGAGTTGAAGATTTGCTTCCCAGTTAATCGCTAACTCTATATTACTGGATTATTATACTCCTCTACCTTCTTCATACTTCACTGGCAACCCTTTTCTACCTCACATTAGCACTAAGAAACTCCGTCCAAAAGGTATTCTACCCATCGTCCTCAAGATGTATGCTCCCGAGCTGGCTCCTGCCTTATGTTTTATTTTCAATCTTTACCTCCAAATTTGTTCTTTCCCCAACCTTTGGAAACACACTGTAATTTGTCCCATACCCAAACGCGGCGACCTTTCTGACCCCAACAATTACCAACCCATTTTCTCCACATCTATTCTTTCGAAAGTGTTTGAAACTATCATCTCCGAACGACTCCGCACGTTCCTTGAACGTAAATGACTACTGAGCGACCGCCAGTATGGCTTCCAACAGCATCGTTCCACCGGTGACCTACTGGCTCTTGTCTCACAAACCTGGTCATCTGCACTCGATAACCGAGGAGAAACAGGTTTGGTCTCGCCCGACATCCCAGAAGCCTTCGACCGGGTTTGGCACGAAGGCCTACTGGCGACACTACTCATGTTCGGGTTCCCTCCGGCGCTCGTAGCGTGGACATCAAGTTTTCTCAGTAAGCGACCTATCTCCGTCCTAATTGGTGGGATTCTATCTCAGCCGTTCCCAGTAAGTGCGGGTGTTCCCCAAGGTTTATTACTATCGCCCGCCCTCTTTCAGCTATTTATCAATGATCTCCTTTCCAAAACTTACCTGGATCTTCACATAGTAGTAGCACAATGTCATCTGCGTACTCCAGATCAGACAGTCCTCTATCTGGGAGTAAATCAATGCCCCTATTCACGCACGAGGATAGGGCTTTTTCCATAATCAAGTCTATAACAAAGTCAAATAGAAAAAGAAAGAGGGTACCCTGACGAACACCACTTTCTGTAGTGAAAAGTGCCGTGATCTCGGACTCGACTTCGGATATTAGTACAAAGGATCGTAATATTGGAACAAGCCCTGGGACGTCACAATGCGCTGGGCTCCGATGGCCTTCCCCCTGCTCTATTTAAAGATGGCGGAATTAGGCTTGTTAGAGGACTACAAGTTCTGTTCTCTTAAGTTAGGAACACTAAGCAGGTCCCCTCCTCGTGGGGCGGGGGGAATCGATTGTCTTCGCATCTTCGAAAAGGGCCTGCGCAGTGATTGCGCCAATCATAAGGCTATAAGCCTAATCCCGATAGCGCCAAAGCTGTTGACGTCCGTCATTCTCTGCCGATTGTACACTATGCGTGAGGAGCAGGCTGGGTTTCGCGCCGGTCGTGCATGCATCGATCAACTCTTCACCCCCCGACAGCTGCTAGAGCACTGTCATGCCCACCAAAGACCAACGATTATTGTATTCTTAAACATCCGCGCGATCTTCAATTCTGTCGTTTGAGGAACGGAGTATCAGAGAAGTGTGCCGAGCCTCAAAAAGTTTTATCGTCATACCTCAGGTAGGATTAGGGCCTATGGTCAGCTTTCACCACCCTTCGCCGTCTCCAGTGGAGTTCGTCCATCAAAATCAAATACATGCACAACCAAAAAATAATTCCATACTGCATCACTCGTCGCGCAGGATAATCAGGACCGCGTTGCCGATTGCATCAAGTGGGGTGGGTAGTGATAAGTGGGCTACTGCTCAGATATTCTAACCTTTATTTAACTCTTTATCTTCCGTTCCCAACCTTCTCCCTTTACCCCTTCTTCCAACTCGTAACATTCCTTCAGACAACTTGTTCGTCACTCGCCAAAGTTCGTTGCCAAGTAGCTCGGTAAGTAGTTTACCACAAAATAGATTGCATATTCTAAAGCCTCGTCAGCCACTGAATCTGGGGCCTTCAACGCGAGGACTCTGATTCAATGGACTCTTTGGGAATGGATGTCTGCTGTGTGTCGGAGACTCAAATTCAGGATCCTAGTACTATATGCCACTTAATTGCACCGGGGTTGTCTTAGAGGTTCTTCCTCCACACGTCAGGTGATGACAAAGCCCGTTCAGTAGGCCAGCGCGGTGTGGGCATTGTACTCAATAATACAGCCGAAGTTACACTACTCCATTAGATCCCCATCAACAGTCGCTTATGTGCGACGCGGCTCGAAGAGTCTATCAGCGTCCGGAAGGGAAGCAACACCAAAAGGTGTTCGTTCATCATTTTAGCGTATGCTCCAACCAACTGCAGTTCTGATGCACAAAAGGACGAGTTTTATGATAAACTCACCGAACTCATTCCATTGAGCCGAAACTCCGATATGGTTGTTCTCGCAGGTGATTTTAACGCGCAAGCTGGAAAACTGAACGCATCGGAAGCTTACTTAGGCGGTCATTGTGCTCTGCTCTGCCAGCGAACAGATAATGGCGATCGACTTCTTTAGTTCTACGCAGATCATCATCTGTTTCTATCCATCACCAAATTCCGATACAGCTCTCAACGGACAGCAACATGGCGCTCAGATCGACCACATAGCAGTAAGCTACCGTTGGCATGACTCAGTACAAAAAATGCAGGTCCCATTGGACCACCCGCGTTGAGTCTGATCATGCGTTAGTTCTGATGCAGTTCACTCTCCAACTCACGGGTCGCAAACATTCCACCAAACTCGATTGGCAGATCATCGCTTATCTGACCCAGCCGTTCGTGCCCGTTCTGAATCAGGACTAGGGCAAGAGCTAAACGCGCTGCGGGGTGGTAGTGTAAATGAACAATGGGATCAGATTAGCCGAGCAATGCATTCCACAGCGAACGTTGCTTGTGAATCTGAAGCAGTAGCCCGCCCGAGGCATTGGATATCTGATGAGTCAGTAGCATTGATGGAGAAAAGGCGGCAAATCCCAACCACCCAGGATCAAGGCAGGGTTAGGTGGCATCTACAGCGTCATCTAATGAGGAGCCTCAAGAAAGACCGTGAGAACTGGTGGGCAACGATAGCTAGTGAAATGGAAGTAGCGGCTGCATCAGGGAATAGTCAGACTGTTCCAACTAATACGCAATACGGGAGGTCGGCGAACCATTTAGTGAAACAATCGGTGACAAAAGTGGACAAGCTATTCACATTAGGGAACAACGGCTTAACCGGTGGGCGGAGTACTTCAACGAACAGTTCAGCTGGCCGGGTGCTAGCCAGACTATCTCATCTGGTGTAGCCGAGGCTCCTTGGGCACTGCCATGTATACATGTTGCTTGGGAATCCGGTTTTTAGTGAACTAACCTAGGTAAACTATCAGTGTTCCACGAACCCGGTTTTAGCCTCGCATTTCGGCTTTTCGTCCTCTGAGTTTCGTGAGCAATCATCATCGCCACGAGAAGGTGTGTAAGGTTTTCTCAGCAGAGGCTTTTTGAGATTCTTGTTGGTATCTCAGCATTCGCGAGTTGAAAAGGAATAGTGACTAGCCGCATACATAGACAACCACCTTCGACCATACTGAGGCCTTCGGAGTACATTGCGAACACTATATGTTGATACCTGAGGGTCAGTCGGCTTTTAGGATATAAGAATGACACGGATTACTTTATTTAACATTGCCAAGTACTAGCGACTCTTTGCCTGCTGATGTTTAACGGACAAACATTGAGCGCATCATCCGTGGAGGCCTTTCAGCCGAGTTCACAGTTTGGGGAGATTTCAATGCCCGTGACAGGGAGAGGTTTTTTCACTCCGTAGATATATCGCTCTTTGAACGTAAAAAAGCCTTCATCTGGCAACTGGTTAACCCCGGACGGTGCTAGAAACGTTGTCCATCCCCCTGATCTTGTCATTTTATCTAATTTCTGTATGTTTTCCATAATTATCACATCTTCACCTGGCCTATCAAACCACTATCTCATTTCCAGCCCAATTTATCCGTTTTACCTTTCTTCGTCTCGGAGTCACCGTTCTGCTACTCATCTCCACTGACCAGTGTAACTTTCTGACTGTTTGCCCATGTAATGATGATCATATTTCCACTGACTTTCCGACCTTCCTTTCACAATTTTTCGATGTGTCTAAGAACTGTGCCAAAAATATTCAGAATTATGTTAAAAGGGTGCAAACGTATTAGACTATTCGTTGATTGGAATGGTATTCTGATCTGTGAGCTATCCTGTATGTACTCGACTGTTGACTAGGCAAAAGGCACAGCAACCTTGAAGATAACTCAAATTGGCAAAGGTCACACTTAACCCCTTTGTACAGAAAGACAATTTTTAGTAAGATTCTGGTACAAGGTAAATGCTTGTTCACATTTATTCTTATCCGCAATCTGCGCTAAAATCATGATATAACAAACTTTCAAGCATAGAAATTAGTTCATGATCTCTTCACGGGCGGAATACTGTCAGGCTGCCCAAACCAAAGCAGCTAAATATTCTTTTGGAATCCACTGCTGGAGTCGTCGACTAGCCAAAGCTTGACCGTCGAGATAGCGGGTGGTGTGTTGGGGTCAGTGTATAGTTAGTTCATCGGATCATTTCTTTTGAGTGGTGACAAACGTCCAAGGTGCTCCATACATATTAATGCTAAATCAGGCCGATGACTATAACTAGGAGTAGGACAGCGTGGGAGAGTTTCATGTCTTTTCTTAGATTGTTAAGAATCAGAAATTCTGGCTTACGTCTTTAGGAGAACTATCAGTAAGTGGTTCACCAGCTCGGTTATAACCCCCGGATGTTTCTTTTCGCCCTGTCATTTTGGTGATTAAGCACCCCTGCAACGAGGAGGCATTGAGCAGAGTAGGGGCTATTTGAGACACTTAATCATACAAAGCCATCTCGTGAGGTGTAGGAAAGGGTCACAACCCAAGAGACCTATCCCTGAGGCTTTTGAAGGTGTATCATTGGTAAAAACACCCAAGAATTCCTACTTCTCACTTCGTCTTTTTTATTTAACAGTGACTTACTTTGTATTGAAACACCTGTCTGTCTTATACACACCGTCATCATTCATCAAAAAAATTTCTATCAGATTTAAATCAGAACTGTGCGTCGATCTTCTCTAATGCAGACAGCTTCCAACCACATGGTATTTTGTCTGCTTACTAAAATGAAAACCAAAGCAATCGACGACAAGGTCCTTCTCAATAATAACACTGATACCCGTGGTGGATATTTCGACTCTGTTTGTTAGATAAAACAAAAACAAGCTCTAATCATTTTGATCTCAAATTACAGAGCGGTAAACAATGGAATCAATAATATGACCCTAAAAGCATTTCGCACCCTTTTAGAATTATTCCCTGAGGTAAGCGTTTAGTACCACATATAACCTAACCACAAAGGATGTGATACTGCACCACATATTTCTGCCTTTCAGAAAAATTGCATAAAGCCAAGGAAACTCGCCGACAACACACTAATCTGGACGCTCGATTGACAAGAGCCACAATTCGTCGTGTGAGAACTGAACTGAATTTTACGTACTACCTATTAACGTTAATTCATTTGTTTTGTCAATTTAATGAGTAATTGTACTGCATAATGAGCGTTCGGAATTTTAACCGAGATGTATGGGAAATACGTGGGAAAATCGAGTGACCCTAAAAGCGTTTCATCCATAATATTTAAACCATGTGCCTCATTTATTAATAAAGAATCGTGGAGACAAGTAATTATCTAGCGATCAAAAGTAAAAAATGAGGATGAATTTATTTTACCGACTAATGCGCAGGACCCGGTTATTTTTGAATCAAACATCTTCAAGTTACAAGATTCTCTACAGGTGTCAGAATGTGGATGTCATAATTTATTTTATCAAATTGTTTTACTCGTGATAGGTAGTTTTATTTGTAATTCATCGACATATTCTCTTTTTCAGCCTTTGTATCAATCGTATCGGAAACCTTGATAAATTCTTTCGACTCGAATCTATGGATCTACCGGATGATGATGTTCCCCTAGGTCTAAACATAAAAGTAATTTTCTGGTTGAATCGTCATTAAAAATTACCTTAGCGAAAGAAAATCAGCGGTGAAGATAAAAAGAAGCCCCCTGGGGAAATTTCAGTTCAGGTATGTATGCATTGTTTTTATGGCTTGCTCTCAGGCTAAAATTTATCGGAAAGAACACAGAGTAAAAGCTTCCTTGATCGGCGAAGTCAAAAAATCATCCGTTCCTGCACCTGTGGATGAATTCTCGAAATTGGCCAAAAAGCCTCACACTTTCGTTCCTGGTCTATTGGATAATCTTCAGAAGTTGGAATACAACGTTCCTACACCGGTTCAAGCCCAAACCATACCAATTATGCTCAAGGTTCGTTACTGAATTTCTTGTATGGGAACTGGTTTTTTTTTCCGTTTTCTGCCCGGGAAACGTCTAACGAAAGTGACGTATCCATCAGTTATCTTCAACTCGTTCCTTCGGTCACAGTTTGGTTCTGTTCAACAATATGCGTCATTCTTTTGCTTCAGCACTACAACTTAATTGCATGTGCACCCACGGGTTCTGGCAAAACGGCAGCCTACTTGTTACCTATCCTGAATGAGTACATACGCATTGTGGACCCACCTCAAGAGTGTCCCAGGGTGACAGCGTCAAAAACAGAAGATTCAAGCATCCAACCACATAAAATCCAACTTTTCGGCTTAATTCTGGCTCCAACTCAAGAGCTGGTGCGCCAAATATGGTCTGAAGCAATGCGGCTTTCCCTCGGATTATCTGAAAAACATTTTTTGGCATGTCTTAAACGAAAACATTACGCTGACCGTGGAAAAAACAAACATTCCAAAGCAAAGTCCCTCGGAGGAATAGAAGGACATCCTGGGGTTGAGTCCAAAAGCTCACCACTCCAAAAACGAGTTCGTGAATTCCGACTACCGCGCAGTACACGTATCCTCGTTGCTACACCGTGTCGTATGGGCACGCTTTTATCCCTGGACGCGTCCCAGTGTCCATTTGATCTTTCTAGGTAAGTTACTTTGTATGAGAATGGTAAAGTTCCGTGTTTCATGATAAATATCAAATTAATGTTGTAACAAACCTTCCGGCAACAATCGATTGAAATTCCCTAATTTTTGTCAATCAACACTTCCCGCGTAGCAGTGGGGTACTTCTTTTTGTTTCCCGGGAGTGGAGATGATTAACTCAACAGCCGGGAAAAAGCCATGCAATATTTCATAAGTGTCTAAGTCCACGGTTTAAGTGGCATATAATTCACGGCAAAAAAATCATGGCAAATAAATGTGTCCGTGATTTTCTCGTGCGTGGAGTACAGCCAGGTTACTCAAGCCAACGCAAGGGAATTTTCTCGACAGATCCACAACGAAGGCTTGCGCTAACCACAGCCTGATCCAGTTGACAGTGGGGCGGTATGTGTGTGAGAACCATTATTCATTGGAGGGTCGGTGTGGGAAAAGGTTAGAGCTGTTGATCCAACCTCTCAGCTCGGATGATAGTGCGTGTGCTCTAGAAAGAGCATGTCGTCCATGCCCCGGCTTCGTTCCCATCAGAAATCCTAATTGATTTCATATTTGGTTACCATAAAAATATTCCAGTTGTGTCGTAATTTTTTGCAAGCCTATGCTGTACCTTGTCTATCAGGCATTAAATAGAGTTTTTTTTATTGAGTCTGACAATACACACTCCGTTTTATAGATTTTATAAGCTTCTATTCCCTCCTCATCATCATGACCGCACGTGTGACCTCCATTATGTCCCAATCCATAATTCGAGACTCATGCTGTCGTTGATCTCCATGCGGTTCTTCTTACTCTGTCACTGGTTCATTTACTGCCTATTTTCCGGACCAATTAAGTTCCCGCGTGTATTGAATTATCTGTATCGTTTCATGGGACTCACTGACTTGGCATATATGATCATGATCTACGGTGATTGAGGAAGCAGAATTACCGGAAACCAGACGGAAACCAAGCTTTATATTTATCTCACACTTACTTGTGAGTAGTGGTGCAGCATAAGCAATTTTGACCTGAACTGAGCAAGAAAATTAGAATTGGCGAGAGCGGACCAAAGATGAGAAAGATTGATAGCAGAGAAATACTTCATAATTCCGCACAAGTGAAGCTTCCTCGATTTTCTCAGATCGCAAATACACACGTCATATATGGTTACACGGAATTCGGAAAACGTGATCCAGTCAAGGGTAAATGTTCGCAAATCCGCGTGTGAGAGGAGTCACCTAACGCCCTGATCAAGGAAAGCAATCTTCATGCTGTCTTTGGTTTTCTAAAACGTAATTCCTTAGACCAAAACTGCTCCGTAGAGCTAGAATCCGGTTATTGTCAATGCCTAAATTGCTTTTGACTTTACTTAGCTACTTGACTGTCAAAATGAATCAGAGCTTGTTGGTAACTGATCTCTATTGTCGAAGATATCCGCTCATCCAACACGTAGGAATTCGCGTAACAGTGCTGATTTCCGCTTGTCTTCTTTATTCTACTATACATGTCGCTCCCAGAAGCCTGATATTCTCAAGTCTACTAACTTTCCTTCCAATCGTATACTAAGCTGTAACTTACTCAATCTTGCCACTCTAAAATCGATTCCTCTTGACATCTTACCGAGATTCCGTCATTGTGAAAACTATTCTCCCTATAGTTATCTAACTGTCTTCTTCCGCATCTTGATTCAGCAAACTACCCGCTAGGTACTGTATGTAGGTCCTGCTAACTATCGCACTTCATTAGACAGCTACCGCCCGCCCAAGCTGGGCAGCCTCCAACCAATGAGGTGCTGTCCCGTCCACGTTTCGCTTGTCTCATTGGGTGCATGAGGCTGAAATCCAATCCCAAACAGCCGACCGATGGTCAACCCACCAGCGAAGAACACACTAAACCGAAACCTAAGGACCTTGCGTGACACGTTTCTAGAAGTTCCGACAAGCGTGCTTCGGCCACGCTCCTGCGTTAGATTTACGCCCCACTGCCTTGTGGGTCAGACTTTAGAATCGAAGGCTCTAGTCAGAGTTCCCAATGAAAACCCTCTTCATCGGTATGGGCTATCGCGAAGTATGTCATGCCATAAAGTATTGGGTAACCAATTGGAAAACCCTCTTTCTTGTCTGTCCAGCTATTCCTCTCTCCCAAAACATAAGAGATGCATCCTGTTTGCACCACCCATGGGATATCACTCAGCGTTCAACTAGTAAGGTCAACTAACTGGAAGTCATAAGAATTTTGAAACCAAGAATTCCTCTGTTCACTTAGCCACATTTAATGTTCGCGCACTCTATGAGGTCGGTCAACAAGCTGTCTTAGCTAGAACCACATGAACTTTCAATTTAGATGTATGCTGTGTCTCCGAATACGCATACAAGACCCTACTTTAATCATCACCGGAGGAAGTAAACAGATTTTTTCATCCGGGCAGCTACATCTCACCTGGTGGACGCGCCACAAATGAAGTTTCGGCACACATACAGAAGACTCCTTTGGCATTTGCCAACTGGAGATATCTGTGGTGCCGTCACGACATCCGGCTGTCTGGGAATGGCCGAATATATGCTACAGCAGTTCGTCTATTGCTGTTCTACCGTGCAGGGACCTGGCCATTACGAGAACAGTATAACAATAGATTATCGGTGTTTGAACCCCGCTGTTCACAGAGCATTGCTCGAGTCGGGTGAGGACCTGGAACTTAGATTGCCGGTTTTCACCACTGAATAGCAGGTATTCCCAACTATCAGGTTTGCCCCATCTGCTATTTATCACGCAATGGTGTGTAATACAAACGATTTTCTCGTGCGTTTCTCGATTTTCGAAATGTGGAAATAAAACATTATCCGAAATCTCAATTTTATTTTCTAAATGTTTTCTATTGTTAGACTTGCTTGGCTTATCATCGACGAGTGTGATAAAATGCTGCAAATCGATTTGACTCGCGCTGGTTCGAATTCGAGCAAGAAACCGCGAAGACCACGTAGCTTTCGCGATCAGATGGCTCCTATTTTTAGCGCCTTTTCAGCAAAATCAGATTCACTGATTGTGAATTCCACCACCCCTCTTGTCGCTCTTTTCTCGGCCACCGTCCCGGATGAAGTGAGACAATGGGCTCGTGAAGAATTGTCACAATTCGTCTCAGGCTCGTCCGACGATGGTATTGCTGGTCGCGGTCGGCTGATTGAGCTGTTTGTTGGAAAGCGGTAAGATTCAATGGAACATCTTGGATCATATCTAGTACATCCACACAATTGTTTTCTTGGTGATATTTGTACTGTGTGCAGTATATTCTTGATCCATCAATCCTAAGGCAGAAATCCAGTAATTAAAAGGTGATACTGAGGTTTTAAAACCTTATCCAAGCGAGCACAATTGCAGAAAATCGACGTACTGTAACGTTCAGTTTAGGAATTTTGCGGTATTTGTTCTTTTATTTTACATTACCGTTTGTGCTTATTAGAGGGAACAAAATCTACATTTTCAAGAACCCATTAGGCAGTTATACAATCCATGAATTGAAGCTTTTCCTAACCGCAAGCCTTACTTAAGTTGAACGGTTTAAAACGGAAACGTTGTATTCACCAGCGACAATGGAAAACAATTGATCTGTAGCTGTTTGCTGACTGTGTATTGATATCAAATTGGTTTGGTAGCTTTCTGCAACTGAATCCATCATCCAAAGATAGCAGTACCAAAATACGTTCTACCGTGGTTTAAAAATTCCTTCACTGCTGCAGTCTTTTTGACCGCATCTAACTTCTCACTGTGTTTCTTTTTTGGATGCAGCGATTCGGCAGTGTCGACTGTAAGTCAAGAATTGCGCTATTGTGCGACGGAAGAAGGCAAACTGTTGGAAATGCGTTGTCTGTTGATTCGCGGATTGACCTATCCCTGTCTGGTGTTCATGGAATCAAGAGAACGAGCCAAAGAACTGGTCAAGGAGATCCTGTTGTCTGACTCTGACGTGCTGGCTAATGTGATTTCGAGTGATAAAACCGAAGCTCAGGTAAGTGGTCATCACGCCACCATTGGTTGTTTCCACCGACATCCTACGGGATGCGGTTCCGGTTTGTTATCATTCAGAATATCTGGCAGATGAAAAGGTGATTGTCATCGTTTAACGGGTACAATCAAAAATACGAGAAAAATCTTTCGTATTTCCTTATATTTTCAATTTTCCGAACTCAATATTCGCTTTCTCGCATCTTGTTGGTCAATATCCCTTGAGATTTTTGCTTTTGGTTGAGTACCGAAGTTCAAACATGTTAGGTACCAAACTTCCGTATTCACGAGTGATCAAACTACGGTGTGTACTTTATGTTTGGGCCATGTACACAACCCCGAATGGAAGAAATGCATCCCGGGAATGCTTGTTTTGAAATCGATTCGCGAGAAAAAAAGATCCAGTCACTGTCTTTGTATTGGAGTTTTTTCATCCACGTATTCGATGTGGTAACAAACAAAGGGAATCTATTCATTTGGAGAAAAGCTCGACTAGCTTTGTGTTTGAGAAACCTGTGTGAGTCCCTCTTTATGGATCCAGATTTTTCGTCCAACCAGTTCTTGTAAAAATAACCGTACCATATTAGCCATTCAACATTCGAGACGAGTGAGGCTATAGTTGGCAGAGTAATCTGAAGTAAGTTCTTTGCGTGCGAACCATCTTCGGTAAATGCTCGATCGCGGCAAGATCACGTCTTCGGTCCGATATCTAAAGTGACTGTTATGAATTCATGCATGTGCACATAAATTTTCATACCTCTGTAGGTTGCGTCTGATTGAGTAAAACCTATAGGAATACTCTCGACAATGAAACTGACCAATCCGAAAATTCTCAGTTTTTCACCAGACCAACCTCATATATGATCAAAGGTTTGATTGAAACCTCTTGCTGAATGAAATCCGCTTATTGAGCTGTTTCGTCAGTGTCAGTACTTTATTGGACTTTGAGGTCACAGATACACACTCACATGTTTATTGATTGTCGTATTATCATTATCGTAGAATTTCTTGATTGTCCTCTCTTCCCCTCCGCCGTTAGCGTGCGGCAGTCATTCGGGCGTTTCGAGAAGGCCAATTGAATGTGTTGGTCTGCACAGACTTACTCGGACGAGGAATTGATTTCAAGGTTAGTGTGGCTCGTGCATATGGGGTCTTGATACGCTTGCATCCGTAATTATATATTTAAAAGGTATCTTGGTCCTTGTTAAAATGTAATCCCTTTTCGTTGTACAGTTATTCACTATTTTTCAGCTTTGGGTTATTTCGACTTTATACGGTTAATTCCACCCACCCACCCACACTCAAATTTTACCCGTCAAGTTTTTCTCATTGGTCTAATTCAAGTTTTTGTCATCCTATACCTCGGTGCAGTGAATAATGGAATGGATAGTATTCTTATTCACGGGGACCTACTTTTCAGTTAGAGGAACCGGCGACCCAAACTCCGGAATTTGGAATAGCGACTCAACAGAAAAAGGTGACCGGCAACAGAGCTGTCTATCAGCAAGATTGGATGAGAGTGTTGGAGTCTGGAGTATAAGGACCCGGAGCGTGCCGGTGATAACGGCTTAAACCGCTTGACTTCAACCATTCTGATATTGTCTGTTTGCTTGAAAGAAATTGGCCATATGCAGCAGTGCATACTAATCGGCGCATACATCGTTAGTGCAAGAACTTATTTTGACCCCACGATCCCCCGGCTTAATCAAAGCTAAGGTTCGGACACAGAGCTTAAGTCAATCCGATTAGGGCGCTGACGCAAACGTTTGGTTCACATGTCACCGGCTAAGTTTCCTCGGCGTGCCATCCTTACCGAGGTCGATAGTGAGTGAAAGAAAGTTGATGGTGGCCAGAATGAGACCCAGCATGAGGGTCGGAAAAATCTGACCGATGTTTTCGGTCACATGATAGGGATGTGGTAGACTCACTCCCTGGTTGGGAACATTGCAATCAATCTGATCAACATTTAGAGACCTGAGATCATTATCATCGTCATCGCACAGTGGAAATACAATAAAAGGAACCTCAATGATCTCTGACAAACTCACAATGCGTGCGAGGCAAGGTAAGTAACTCTAAGACGAGATACCAGATGATATGGTTGAATGTCACTAACCGTAGCATTCTTACATCTACTCACTTTCCACACAGATCTAGTTCACTTGCTGTCT
>UZAN01045012.1:10118-34058 GCA_900618425.1 Echinostoma caproni
ATATAGAGAGAGAGAGAGAGAGAGAGAGAGAGAGAGTGAGAGAGATAGAGAGAGAAATATCGTTGCATGACGATGTTCACGGTGAGAACAAAGAATATGAAGCAGATGGTATTGGCGTACTGAAATCAAATAGTAAAACTCAAAGGACACACTCCTCATCCCCGTGCCGGTGTTGGATGAAACAGAAGCGAAAACATTGCAATAATATTTGATGTCTGTCCAGTTTACACCCAGGTACCTTATTCACCCGTTGTAACGCAATAAAATGAATGAAATCTTGCTTCACCTTGAAAGGTATGGTGTATGAAGTGATGTTAAACCCACTCTGCTTTTCCGCAACTTCTCGGTAACCAAACAACTCAAATTGATCAAACTTAGTACGATGACGAAAAAACATATCATCGTATAGAGGAATGAAACGGATTTCAATTACTGTTTCAACGTGTGATTCAGCTATCTGATTTCACTCGAGAACTGCCAGCCAAAACTTTGTATTCACAAAATAGCAATCTAGATCATGACAGAGCCCTTATCGTAAGCTCGACGACTGAAGGCCAGTTTTTCCCTACCCAAGTCATGCCGTTATTACTTGAGTCCATCAGGACCGTCCAGGTTAAGCTTTTTCTCGTCGCCGAATAACACACCGAAGCATTTAGAAGTCAAGTTGACGTGACATCTAACTCACGCCAATCGGTCATCAACATAACGGTCCGTTATCCACGGTACTGATTCAATCCTTTAGAATTGTGAATTTGGTGTGGTTTGTGTCAGCTGCTCTACGAGCCGCACACTTACGCCCAGGTTTAATAATCGCTAACCTCGACGCAGGTGTTGCCTGATTTGAAGCAGCATGAAAGATTGGCCTCGTGCTTTGATCAATGATTTTTCGTCGAATTCTGAGTTTATTCTTCCAGTTATATCAATGTGGGTCAACCAAAGGTTACGAGCAACCTGCGATGATTGGTTAATTCGTCGAGTAGCCTTGGGAATATGAATATCTCGGACTTTATATACGATGGTCTGAACCTGCGTGCTATTGTTCCATTGGAACCAATTGCGAGTCCATGAGATCAACCACGATACATGACCTTCATCATCATCACTCAACTACTTTGTCCAACGTTCATTTCGTTCAGTGCTGTATAACTGGACATCACCTGGCACATCTGAAGCATGACCGATTCAAATAGCTTACGTGGATACATACGGAGTGCATCGTAATGAAAGCATTCAAAAAGGGATCAATAGTATTTCGCACCCCCAGGAGCAAATTTTCTACGAAAAATCACAATCAAAGTCTGTTTGGTTCTTTAATATGGTACTGTGTCGTAACATACCAAAGTTGATCGATCTGGGCGGTTTGGTTACTGAGAAATTGCGGAAAATGAGGAGTGTTAATAACTATCAGAGCACAACAACAAAATAAACCAAATAATAAAAAGAACGTGCCGATAGCATCACGGACCGCTACGAAAATAAATGAGCATCAAAGGGGCCGGAACAAAAAACAAGGATGTGACAAAGAATACGAAAGCTCCGAGATTCAACAAAACCCCAGCCAACAAACGTCTGAAAGAATTTGAAAAAAGTTCTGAAGGTTATGCAGTCAGTCTGATGATGGCTACGTAAAATGTGTCGGTTATTCAATAGAACGCATCGTGTTGACATTCAGTGATGCGCACAATCCATTCAGGTGGTGTGCACTGTTTGTCAGCCACACAAACACACAGGCATGGATTCAATCAATGCAAATACGATGCACAATCTGTTTCGAGGATAGCATACACAATCGAACGGTGGATCTGTTCGATTTCGAGGAACAAGAGACCACTATGGAATCAGTTATTGGAATATAGTGGAATGTACACAACCTCGAGGAACTCGACAAGATAGTCATTCAGTCATGTTATGGCATATGTCAAGCTTTGAGGAACAATTCATGTGCTCATAAAGAATCCAATTCGGTGTGCATGTGTGGTGAACGTGCCAAATGAGTGTAAAATATGGCCGGAGAGAGTGGGGGTTCTTGGGGTGGTAGAGAATAGAAAGCGAATCTATGAACGGAAATCCGCTAGCGCGCATGTATCTATGCATACACACTATCGTAATACAATGGATGAGGAAAAAAATTGAGATGCACAAAACAAAAAGATTGCAAATTTTTTTGCACAATGAAAGGCTGATCAACTGGTGGTTTTGAAAAAACCTGAACTCTCACGATCGAACATGAATATGTCTAACGTATCTAGAGGCAAGTTATGGATTTATTAATAAGCTCGTTAGTCGATTAAGTAAAAAACAAAGACAAAACACACAGAACGGGTTAATGAATGAGCGACTGTGGCCACACGGGATCCACCACTCGGTTAAACTACAGTTTTTGTGGGCTAAGAAGATAACGTATAAGAAAACCCAGGATACAAATAATTTGAGCTGAGTCACGCCGAAAACTAGAAGCGCACTGAGAGTATGAAAGGAACCAAACGGTTCCTAGGGTGATCAAAAACAAAATCAATTACCACATAAACTCAGAGAGGTAATGTATAGCTAGAATGTCGATTAGTTCTTTCCACGGATACACTATAATAAAAGTATTGTAGATACCTGAATACCATTTTAGCTTTATTGGACATACTGATTCGGTTAAAAAAGTATTGTAATTTGTTTGCAAATGCTTCCTTATCAGTCAAGGTGTCATCATCCGTGCATGTGGAATGACAAACAATTTGCAAGATCGATGAACAGGTAAAGTGAAGATTTCCCAATCTGGAGCTCCTCTCAATGGGCTCCTCAACGAATCGAATCTTCGGTCTCTGCTGGCAAGTACTAGTCACCGCATTTTTGTCGTTACTGCGGCTTACTGAAGTGTGAGGACGAGAAATCTATCTCTTTTTTATTTTATTACATACCTAAGTATGACGAACAGCAGACAGAGTAAACCCCATAGTCAAGAGGACCTGTTGTTCTAATGGTGGAAACCGGTAACCTAAGCCCCGGGACTTGTGGTGGTGAACCACATAAGGCCCCGATAGGTAAGGCGTGGTACTGAACCGGAGCTATAGCAGGATCCAGTCCATGGTCGCTATTAGACCTAGGGTAGTTGATAAACTGTGACACCAAACCACTCATAAAAAGACGCGTGAATTATATTTAGGGCCTCCAAATGCCTCAGTATCGTCGGGGGTGGGTGTCTAGGGTTGCGGCTGGTCACCCTCCCTTGCACCTCGCGAAATGCTCTCATACGACCAAGCGTTTCAAATAGTCTCTGCTGAGGAAGCCCTACGCACTGAATTCTCGTGGCGGAGGTGTTTTCCCACCAAAGTGAGAGGACGAATAGTCAACATCCAGGGCTATAACCGGGTTGGGGGACCACTGGTAGTTCACCTAGGAGAGTTGGACAAAACCCTGATTCCAAACCAACCAAGAAGAGGCGTACGAGCCGCACCCACCCACACCTCTTTCGTTTTGGCAGTGGTCACCGACTCGATTGGGCACCTTGGACGTTTGACCCGTCCGAAGGACGTATGATCCGATGAACTGGACACCAGCTCCCAATAGATTGCGGTTTTCGCACACCGTCCCGCTGCTTTGCGGGTCGGGCTTTGGCTAGCCGAAGGCTCCGGTTGTGGATTCCTCAAGATAATCCACTTGCTCTGGTTTGGGCAACTTGGCAGTATTCCGCCCACATGCAAATCGTGGAACGTTTTTCTTTCTATAAAGATTATTGTACCACAATTTGTTTGACTCAGTCTGGCCTCAGACGTGTGTGAAATATATAAATATATATATAAGTACATTTAAAACTTCTGATTATACAGATGCCAGATAAGTTTAATACGGTGGGTATCATGGACATGGTAACTTTAGTGGAAGGGCGTATGATCCGACCGACTAGACACTAACCGTTACTGGTTTGCAGATTAGAAATGTCGCTGGATTGACCCGTGGATTAGATTATTCTATAAATGGACTGAGTTGATGTCTATCAACTGAAACTGTAACCACATTTCCTTATTTCTTCAAGTAGTCTGGGATTGGTCACAAATTCTTTCCCGAAATCTTACTGTACCATTGTGTGTTCGATGGACAGAAAAGGAAGAAAAATATTCTGATCAATAACACTGCAAATTTAGCACAACAGATAATAAAACTACCAATGCTACGAAAAATAATTCAAACGTTCCAGTAGCCACTTTTCTTCAGTTACAGATTCTATTGTACAATCTCAGTCCCCTCAATGTTTCAGATTAGTGATGAATAAATGTAATATGTGATACCATAACTCATAAACTGAATGATGTCGCAATATGAAAGAAATAAGACGAGTGATAGAAGTAAAACAGTTAGTAAAGAACCAAGGACAAGTTATCTTTAGTAAATCAAACAAATATAGATCCCGGGGGAGAAAACTTTTCACCCAGATGGGAGTCGGATCTGGGAGATATGTTAAGACTCACTAGTGTGTTTTAAATCTCCGCAACCGAACAGCATCAACAACCTGCGCTGACAGTTTTGACATGGGAATGACTCCACATACTCAGACCGGGACAATCAATGATTTCACCGATTTTGCGAACCCTTTTAGGCATTGTTGATTATTAGGAGAGTAGGTCGATAGAAATTTTACCAATAAAACAATTCAAACGCATATCCCAATCGCTAGACAATCTCATTCACCGATTTTCGGCAGAACCATCGTAAAATGGCAAATAATCAAAGCGCTTTCCTTCATTCAGATAAACACCGCTCCGATACATGAATTCAAGGGTCTAATATTGGCACACGAATCGTTGTCCTCAAATAAAATAGATACGTGCCTAATCGTCCCTGTAAAGCCAAGTTATGAGGGTAATCAATGAAAACGTGCGTTCTCATAGGTGTGTATGTAGCCAAACACGTGTCAGACAACAAATTTACGGGCGAAAACGGAATACAATAGATGGCTTGCAATTTACGAGAACCAATGCATTTCTGTGAATTGTTGTTAGTCTCGTGGTAAGACAAAAATGAACCCCCGTTTCAGGGAAGTGCTTTCTGGCGAGATGCGAGGCTGAAGGCCACCCATAACTGCTAGCAAGATAAAAAAGACAATGGCATCATATAAGACTCAATATGAGCGTTGTCCATAAAAAATATGTAAGGGAAACAATCGAGAATAGTAATGGTAGGCCAGGAACAAACCAACAGGGTAAGTTTCCGGTGAAAGGCAAGTGACTAAAATCCGATAAAACGAGACGCTGGTTAGCAATGAATTTGATCATTTATGTTATTTTACAATAAAATGTCAGTTGTTAATTTTTATGCTTGTGCAGTAACAAAAGTTATCAAGATATAAAAACAATTATTCCGCATTTCCCCAGTTGAACTGGTGGAGGGAATGAATGCAGTGGCTAAACGTCTCTCTACTATCAATGTCGTAACACAGTATGCGTCTGTACGAGCTTGACTGACTGCTGTCTGTACGGAATCACTGTAGTGTCAATACAAAAGTCAGTCGGTATTCCGATAACATCTTCTTGAGGTGATGTTCAGGGTTAGGTCAGTATATGCAAAAGGTGATTAGCTTGATCATTGCAAAACTAACAGTCATCACTCGATGGCTATTACGACAGTTAAACCTTTCTCTGTTCAAGTTGCAGGATGTGTGCATGTATGAAAGCATCGTTAGAAACGTACAGAGAAACGGGATGTGAGTAGTAGTTCGGGATAGTTCAGGTGTGACGGTTCGCGTTTGACAGCTTGGTGGTTCACTGAAGAGGCGTCTATGCGAAAGTGAGACAAACATATCATAGGACTGACTTTACACGTAGGTGGATTATTCCGTCCGACTCAATACAAAGACCGTGCACACAGGTGAAACGTACTACTACCAACAAACGAAGCTCGGACTAGTATCCTCTATCGCAGTTTAACTACACCTGCTAAAAAAACAGGACAAGAAGCTATAAGAGTAAGAAACACCGAAGGATGGGTGAATGACTGGGTGACAGGAGGGGAAAAAGAGAATAGGCCACTTCGTTAGTTCACGAACGTGTCATGTAAGCATGCGTCCGTTAGCACGAACGCTCAGCTGCACAACAGGACGACAGGTGTGCTTGTGCCCGGTACCATACGAGTGGACTGACGAATAAACGCACGCGCGTGAATGCGTAAGCGCCACAAGTAGCGCTCAACGCGTATTCGAAAAGAAGACAGCTAAAAACGAAGTGATCAGTTAATCACGCTTGGACAGTTGCCGACCACGCCCGGCTCCCGTGCGCATGAACCCACACACCCAGCACACAACACACACGCACACATTGAGGAGTGAAAGTCGAGCAGCGAACAAGTGGTGTAAGCAAAGTGGAGTAGCATTCATCATATAGTCATACACTAGTGAGGGGAGGCGCCAAAGATGAACAGTTTGTGCACTAGCTATCTTCTCCGTGCCCCACAGACGCACCAATATACATACATGGACGCCTTCCTTGCTATCTATCCACTGCTCCGGTTGCGAACATACTCTCACAGACACTTGCCCGACTGACTGACTGCTTGCTTATATGCGCGTGAGAGTATGCATTCGTGCATGACTGTAGGTATATGTTGAAAGCGAAGAATGGGACGATGAAGACATACAAAGCAAACCGAGAAGTATGATCTAGCAAATAGACATCATTCTCATCATCATTGGCAATGTGTCGTGCAGAATTAGGCACTCCGTGGGCAAAAAGATGGAGACCTAAGGCACAAATTAATCAAAGGGCATTACAAAGAAAGAAAACGTGAGGCGCGCTCCCACGGAAAAACGTATGAACAGCCGAAGGGAGAGACACACAAACAGACAAGCCTTAATTCAATACTTGAAAAAGGAGCCGGATAGAGTGGAACCGGACACATGAATGAAATGCGACATTGAATGATGAATGGGAAACGCGGTGTTTTTGCACGTCATAGTGTGTAGGTATTATCATAGCAGAAGCACAGACACAAGTAGGAGACCAGTCATTTCAAGTGCAAAAAGGTGTGTAAATTGGGCTTCAAAGCCATTGTTTGATTAGCCATGCAAGTGATTTGAATCTTCGGGATTCCGCCCTGACATGCGTATAACACGACACCCCCCCCCCCCCCCAAAAAAATCCATGAGTAACTCAGACATTGCAACTGCGATTGGAACTTCATCACGCAGTTGATACTCTTCATAGAAAATTTTGCAAAGCAGAAGAGTAACAATAAAAAAACATAGCAGTGACAATAAAAACGGGAGGTACCGAGGAAGTCCTTCACCTTATTTCTGCCAAATTTAAAAAAATTAACCACCGAAACTCCGGAATAGAAACGGAATGGCTTAAACGATAATCTATACAACTCATACGGTGTCTCTCAAAGAAACTTTATTATCTCAACTTGGCTGTTCACTTCAAACGACATAAAATCTCTAGCGAGGATCAATTTAAGTAGATTGAATATTACTTACGTGCATCAGACATGGAAAAACAGCAAATTTACAGGGACGAGGAGCGCTAAACGCTTAATGCAAAGAATACACCGGCATTTGACGTTCGAAAAATCTTAGGAATAAAATTAACTCCAAACGACTGAAATACTTTCATTCTGCAATAATAATTACTGGGATGCTCAACTGCAAACGCTGTCACGCACAATCACAAATATTCGACTTTCATGATTTGGTGAATACTGTAGCATAGATACAAAAAAACTACGGAACTTCCTCTTTTTACTACGATTATTGTGTTCAGTACACAGTTTGGACTCAGACGGGTGGGAAATACAACAAATATATCGGTGTACAATTTTGATCAGGGCAAGTAATGGTGAGAGGAATGTCCGCGGTGCTTCCAAATAGGTGCCTAAGACTTTAGGACAAGACATACTTCGCGGTAGCCCACACAGACAAAAAGGATTTTCCTTGGGAAGTCTAACCGGAGCCTTCGAGTCGAAAGTCTGACTCACGAGGTAGTGGAGCGTACATCCAACGCGGGAGCGCCACCGGAGCACTCGTGTGGGAAGTTTTAGATAACTGTCACGCTGGGCCTTCAAGTTTCGGTTCAGTGTTGTTCGCTGGTGCGTTGACTGCCCGTTGGCTGTTAGGGATTGGCCCTTAGTTTCACCCGATGAGACAAGCGGAACGTGAATGAGACAACACCTTATTGGTTGGAGAGGCTGCTCAACTTGGACGGCCGGTTGGCGACTAGACTATGACCAGGCTTGAAAAGAGCACGACTTTGGTTGTGTGGGTGTGATTAGTTTTGGTGATTGGGTCTCATGCTAATTAGCCTAACTCTTGGTTAGAAAGTGAAATACAAAGTTGCCGTAAATAGTGGTGCTTGTGCATCTATCCATTCTCCATATACACTCTATTTCCTCCCATTCTGTAATTTAAGACGCATCACAATCAGTCGTTTAACTAACATGTTTCTTTACGGATTGGTCAGATTTATACCCGAAAACCAGGAACCAAAAGCAGGCAGCGAAACACAGAGCTCATGTTTATATAAAATATAAAAGCTGATTGCCGTTCGTGGGTAGCTATCACTTGGCACCGGCTTGCGAGCAAGTTTATTGTCAACGCAACAACAACAGAAAACGTGGGTGAGTGGAATACAAAGCAGAATGAAATGGGGGTCAAACAGACACAGTGAATAACAAGAATAACATTGTTTTAGTTCACCGTACATTTTGATACTTTTGTGGGTTACTTTGTTTTTATGGGACACGGGATTTCAATAGACAGACCGTGCAGCATTCGTACCACTGACTTCTATTCTAAGCCATACCTCTCAGCGTTTGTAACCAACGCCAATCCGCATCCATTGGGCTCCAACGAGGAAGGCGAGCTGCGCCGACCGAAACCAATACTGGAAATAACTTCCTCACATATCTACGCCATGTTATGGTCTAACGGCGATGGCGTTTCTTCCAGCTTTGCCCAGCAAGTACAAAGAGAGCACAGAAAGGTGGATGGTGGGAGGCACACAAAAAAACGCGATCAAGCCATCGAAGGTAGTGTACAACTATTAATTCATTTACAGCACGATCATCCACGCCACGCACGACAATAAATCTCATCATTGCTCACCCGATGTCAGTACCAGACACGAGCAATGCTTTGGAGACATTAATGGTCGAATACAGAGAATCGATTAACATCCTCAACTTGCAACCGTAAAGCAGAACACTACGAACCGCGGCGGTGTACACCCTTCCCGTAAGGGACAGTAGGATGTGATGGCGGCGTCACAGATGTCGCAGGATGGCAAAAGTTGTTCTAGCTTGCGCTACTCGTGATGTGATCTCCTCCTCAACACCAACACCAGTTGTGAGCCCGAGTTACTGAAAGCTCTCGACCACTACCATCTGATCACCACAGAGGGTGAGTGCAGGCAGTTTCGGGGTTAAGATTGCATGCTATCTTGGATGAACACCAAGTCTTCATAATCATGGAGTTTAGCTCTTGTATTGTTCATCGCACAGCAGAGCATATTGAAAGCAGATGTTGCGTTAGAATAAATGATGATCGCCAGCCACCTAATTATCAGAGTAGTCGCTTAGGTTACAAAATTTATCTGCTGTTAGCAATACATCCAGCAGAAATGAACACCGCTGTCCACGCAGTATTGCATGAATCTGATGGGGTAACGGGAAGAGCAATGCTGAGGTTAGGCGCAGAGTTTTAGATAACAGTGGTGTCCGAGCATCTCGATTTCATTGTAACTTAGTCTACTGAAACTGTATTTTCTCTTTGACTCTGCTTTAACTTTCCTGCCTTTCTCCTACTGCCTCATCCAGATGGGTAGCCAAAAAACCGTAATCAAAACCGGCGCACGAAAGTATGGTTAATGGTTGTACAAATGGAAACTGAAACTGGCTCCGAGTAGAACTTAATCCATTATGCAACATCATTTTATGAATACAAAATACATTCATATTATCACGGTGTCGGAGGTATTTTGCAACTTGTTTGGATGTCATTCTATTACGACACTGATGTTTGCAAACACTGGAGTTGACAGTTTGCCCTTTAAAATGATCTTGACATCAATATCCTCCCACAATAGAAAATATCAAACTAATTCATTTTACGCTACCAGAAACCTGGAGCTTTCTTGCTCTAGTTTCAAGTTCCTGGTTTCTAACGCTATCAATGAAAACGAATGAACTGTAAATAGCAAAGGGGAAACTAAATGAACAGAGAAAATGCATAAATGTGCGAGCTCCTCGGATTACGATGATTAGCCATATATCATCCACTTTTACGTTTCGCGGTCGCTTTGCGGAATGACTGTGTCGTAACGATAAGGTTGGCTGATAGGAGCGGATGTATACTAACAATTTAACAAAATACTATTTGTAAAGGTCTAACAGAAGGGGGATGCTGGAATCGCTTTCAGTTCACCCCCGTCTGCATTAGGATAAGACAAAGGTGAACAGTGAGTCCGTTTTTGCTTTGCATTTTGGATATGTTAGTTTATTCAGTCTACATTGGTGATTCTAACTCTTTTAACAGAATTTCCATCAGTAGTGGAGTCATCCGCGAACAAC
Organism: Echinostoma caproni; assembly: GCA_900618425.1. Lineage (NCBI taxonomy): Eukaryota > Metazoa > Platyhelminthes > Trematoda > Plagiorchiida > Echinostomatidae > Echinostoma > Echinostoma caproni. Next base: position 20,661 of record UZAN01045012.1, read on the forward strand.
AATAATTAAGTCTAGTAAATTGCTTCATCCTGGTTGACATCGAAAAGTGTCTCTTTCGTGTTTTATATGCTTAAGATTTTTGTATTGAACACTAGAGCGCGGCAAACAGTAGAAACGGTGCTCTATGACTGCAAGGATCTGTTGCCTAGTTATGAAAACCAGCAAACCACGGACCTTAACAAATTATGAAGCCTACTGAAGCCTATTGTTGGAGAAGAAAACCTTAAATAAGTGGGTCACTCTATCTCATATCGCTGAGGAAAAAAAGGAATCCATTGAACAAAAGTAGTGTAATTTTGAACAGCGTTCCAAAAATTTTCAAGACAACAGACAATGTTGAATGCTTGATTACGCGCAACCAGAAAGCATCGCATGCAGTCTTATTCTACGTTTAAAATAACGACTATCATTACATTCTGAGATGTCAATATTAGTTTTGAATGTGGATTGTCCAGTTATTTTTCACAACTGATTAACGAACTTTTGAAATCCCGTTGCATTCGCAAACAGTAAATGCATATCCACTGACTGAAGAAAATGAGACTATAAATCGTATCCGTCTTTTGAGACGCAGTTATTCATGGGATACACAACAACACAAATCTATAAATGTCGAGGATGACGCGTATGCTACAGTGCCAGCGGGGTCTCGGTGAATGTGCCACAAGCGCACTCACGTATAGGCTGTCTGGGCTGACAATTTCAACGCATACTCCGTGCGTCACTGATCGGCAAGCATCCAGCTGAGTTGTTTTATTGTTCACAGCGACGATGATGATACATCTTTCTATCAGTCTACACAAGCTCAGACATGAGCAACGAAAAATGCACAAAGTCCGAAAGCCAAACGACGCCACACGCATGCATTAAGCCGATAAGGTATAAACAGTTCCCCTACGGCACTGCTCAATGTGCTCTGGGTGTATGCGTGAGCGGCAAGCTAGGGTGAAAAACACCAATAGGTGATGTGAATCTTCGACGAGCGAATGAAACAAGACGAATATGAATCTCGCAACACGTGCACTCGTACTCGTCTGAAAATACATGCACACGCAAATGGCGAGAGTGACGAGCTAGGGTACAGATTCAATGTGTGCTAGCATTGGTTGTCTCTCCCCGTCTCTCTGCCACACGTCGAATCTTAAAACGGAGGGACCACCCGCAATGATCTTGGTGATCACTCATAGATTACCAGTTGCGAAAATCAACCACAGTGATAGTATCCATGATGGTGAAGATGACGGCACCTTATTGACCTCAAGTGCATGACATACGAAGATGTAAGGAAACATATCGACAAACGTGTACGTTTACTGTTCGCAGCATTAATCTTTGCACATGTGAAGTACCACCGATATCATCACATATAACAAACTAGTACGGATAACGATCTAGTCTAGGCAATCGAACGAACCTGAAACACACGGTATATGGTGACAACTGCAAAACTCGATATCACATGACCACCGGATGCAACTAGCGGGAGATTGCACATAAGCTAATAGTTAAACAGATAGTTTGATACTGCACGCAATAAACTCAATCAGTTAACATACATACAAATGGAGTCTGGAGCTGAATGCTGTTCAGCAATCCAGCATGAGTAACAGTGCCAGTGACATAAATGTTGGTACAACCTGGAGCACATCGAGAGGCTGAATGTTTGAAGAAGCGAAATTCCAAGCGAAATGTAACTAAAAGCGTATTCTAGGGACACCGTAAAGTATCCAATCAGATTACAGGTATTGACCAAACTAGTGCAACACCCTGACTTCCGTCAGATTTTTTCCTTCCAACGCTTAATATTTCGAGCCTCATTCTAGAGATTGAATATGTTATGCCCATATCAGACACAACATAGCCGTAAAAATATTCACTTGTCTTTGCGTCTATTAGTCCACAGCTATTCAAATTTACGATTTCTCGAGTTCGACAACGATTGCTCGTGCACCAGTTGTAAAATAACAAATTCTCAGGGTAAAAAACATCATTAGAATAAATTTATAACGATGACTCATGGGTACGATACAGGTAGTGTACTTTCATTTAGTCCATGTTCTATTTGTCCTTTGCTTTTCAGCACTAAAGCCAGTCATTTTTCCATCGAGATCCACCAAGGTAACTATCAAATAGCACTTGCCAGTTTCCTCTAATACGTGCCAATTTGTCCACTGACGACTACTGTCGAGATAGGCAACTTATTTGTTTTCAACACAGGAATAAGCTTCTGACTGAATTGAAATCCCAACTGTCGAGCGATAATTAAATGAATCCAACATTAGATGTGACCCATCAAGAAAAAGGACAGCGTAATGGTTATGCAAACTGAAAAGCATGCAGTCAAACCTCAACAATACCCAAGCAGTTTTACCATCAGACGAAAGGTTTCGAAAACAGCGAAGATCGAAGTCGTCGAGCATCCTCGACGTGGACAGGCTTGGTCTTCAAACTGATAACACTTCGAACTAAGACACTATGCACACGTCCCCTCAGGTAAGAAGAAATGTCGTGAAAGAGCCAAAGATGTCTTAGATTGAAGGACGCTAGTTGGGGTTTTGCTACGGGTCATTCAATTTTGTCTCGAATACCACAGTTACTTGTTACCTCTACTCGTGAGGTATGTTGTAAATCAATTTAACTAAACCTGTCAGGAAGAAGCTTCTTTTGGTCTACAGATAGAAAAAGAGGAACAGGACAACCAGTGAGGCAATACCATTTCTGAAGCGGATTGCGAATTCTTTCGTTTACCACAAGCGCTGATTTGATGAAAAATAGGAGAGGTAGACCTCACAAGTATGTTTTATGGTTCGGTTATCCGAAATATAATCCCTAGAATTCAGAGTATCGAAGCATGAGATCTGGTACGGCGAATAAAGTGAAGAAACAAAACCTGATGAGAAGAGTGAAATAAATTTCATCCAGTAGTTAAAACCATAAAAATAATCCAAAGAAAGAATGACTATTTTGATACGGGGGTATAGAGATGCATGCTATTCCCGTACGTTATCTATTCTAAAACAAGCAGAATTCGTTGTCAGGGAGTGTAGCAGACGACCAAATCAACTTTGACAGATGAGCTAGTTGTCTGCATGGTCCTATTTAGTGGTGGAGGTGAACTTTGTAGTGCATGCACTCACAGCGCTATCAACCGAAATCTATACGAATTCAATAGTGGACCCATCTGTAATTGTGTACGCAAAAGATACGGCAACATCTGTTGCTTTGTCTGCGTAAATAGGAACTGTACATACGTTCTACATCGTGCTTCANCCCCCCTTACAATCAGTAATTGTCTACTTAACCTAATGGTTGGTTGGTTGAAGGCCGCCCCCCTCCCATTCGGCCGACTGACCGACCGTCTACCACCACACATGCATCTTCTATCGTCAACTTCGACCGGATTGAACCGGTCAGGAAATAAAACACCCTATAGTTCCAATAACTCAACCAGATCATCCTCATAAGATGTTACCGTATAGGTCGTCTCAAAGAGAAACAAAGCATTCACTCATTCCCAAAAATGCGAACGATCGAAACAATATTGTGCTTGATCAGATAGTTACTGCCGTTCCACAAGTCAATGTGAATAAGAAATCCGGGCACAATAATTGCAATCACAAACCGACTAGCGTCAACGCAATCTGCCACCACCCCTAATCCGTCGCTCAGAGTTTCTCTATGATCCCTCCCGGTAAAATTATCAAACGAAAATGTGAGTACATATGGGTTTGATGGACACAGAAGTTGCTAAAAAGCAAAATAATTCAGAATAAAAAACGAAAACAAACAAATATATTGATCTGCCTGCTTGTTATCTGACACGAACAAAAGGGGGCAATTGTGAATGAACCCCGTTTGTCAATAGACCATTATGCATGAATTTAAACCTTAATGGAACCAAGTAAAAATATGTAGGTAACATTTATTTACATCATTACTATTCCGCACATTTTTTGTTGGAATCCTGTGTGAATTGAGATTCTTATTCTATTCGCATGTGTGTTCAATTTCCTCAGATGCCTTCCTTTTAAGTTTGTCTTTTTATGAACAAACCCTAGATTATAATGCAAATGTCATCAAACATTCTCACCTACCAGTAAAGTAAATTGTGTATGATGATGAGTTGAACGCACAGATGAAGGAAAGCAGATAAAAACATTGAGAAAACGAAAGGGAGATGTGAATAAATAACTATGCATCGAGTCGTAGTTTTTATTCTTCCTCAGAATGGTGAGAATTTGCAAGTTTGATGGAAGGAAATGGGATATCAAAGTGGGTGGGTGGATAGGTGTGACGGATTACTCCGAATTCAAAATTGTCGGTATTTTGGAGATGAAACGGATCATGTTACACTGTTGTGGGCAAACACAAAAACCATTTAGTAGAACTTGCATGGCACCGGGTTATAAAAATGTACCAATCCGTAATGAGCTGGGTGGCTGCTGTCGTTCCAACCAACAACAAATCCCAACGGGAGAGTTGGGTTGGGTCTTGGGGTTGGTTGGTTATTTGGCCGGAATGGCGAGTCGTGGTAAGGATTGGTGTGTGACTGTGTGTAGAATATTAAAAACAGCCGTCTCAGATCACTTCGCCCACAGTGGTCTTGCACAATGAACCGTAGAATGATACACGACAGCCAGAACATGAATAACAAACAGACGCTGCTATCTATGACTATAATTTTACTCCATCACACAACAAATAAAGCGCGTCTGTGTGCTTGTAGGTGTGTATTTGAAACCGTAAGGAGTGGTACTGGAACAGGAACCGGTCATCTCTCAGTCCATAGAATTTTAAATCAACTGGGAATAATGTATGCGAGACAATTTTTAACGTTACACGAAAGGTGTACGTTCGTTGTTTTGCTGTTAATCAACGAAGATAGCAACACCAAAAACAACAACAGCGAGAGTCATCAGCAACATTAGAGCATAAATGTAATGTTAGACTATGCGCAACGTTTCATTGTTATGATGACTGTAGGACAGAAGCACAGTTGAAACGAGTGCAATCAAGCATACTGCATCCAGATTTCAATGACTCAAGGTAGTTTTTGAAATGGCAGAGAACCGGGAAAAGTACGTAATTCCAACAAAATGAAGCCATTTGAGATACAAAAATATGATGTGGAATAAAAATGAACAGTCGAATTTGTTCATACGAACTGTCAAATTTTTACCATTCACAGATTGACGTGAACTAAAAGAAAAAATTCAATAATGGTTTTTCAAATAGTATATTTTACAGGTCATTCATTCATAGAACCGTTTGTGTACGACTGATCACATATTACGTAGAGGACCATTCGAAACTGTATAATCGTGAATGAAATCAGCTTGTTCTGTATAACTCGGCCCACTTCAGATAAGCATCACTTAACACAGTAAAGCACCGATTCTGATTGCTGCCGCTGAAACTTTATATCAAAAATGGAGCCTAACATTTTAGTATTATAAGATCTAATTGCACGATTGTGGAAGAGACGAAACGTTTACAATCCGGAGGCCAGTACTATTATTTATAGCGATTTCAAAGAATGCTTAACAGATTTTCTTATTCTGTGAAATGGGATGAATTAATTTCAATAGACCCTAATCTTTTGAAGGATGGGTGAGGTTTCGTTCTTGCCCTCAAGAAAAGCTTTTGTGGTGTGTCTCTAGGCATCCGCTGTGCAGTCTTACTTCACTGTCTTNACGTGGTGATGGCTGCCGATATAGCCAATAGCCAGTTTGATGAGCAACAAGCAACTAGCCCATCTAGGGGTATCTGAAAGCCAGGGTGGGTATCTTGGGTTTTGACTGGACACAAGTGCCTTGCAGGGTGTGAAATGCCCCTAGGCGACCAAGAGTCCCAAATGGCCTCTGTTGATGAATACTTACTCATTGTCCTCCCGCGTCGGAGGAATTTTCTCATCAAAGTGAGAGGACGAGAAGACAACATCCGANNNNATCCGAGGCAATAAAGGGGTCGGAAAATCAGTGACTGTTCATCTCGGGGAGTTGGCTAAAAACCCTAATTCGAAACCAACCAAGAAAATGCGTACGAACAACACATCTCTCTGGTTGTGGTAGTAGTCACCAGCTTGAATGACCACAGACGTGTATTGGGTACCTTGGATGTTGGATCACGTTCGAAGATCGTATACCCGATGAACTAGGCAGCGGCCCTCAATACGTGGTTTTTAAACACCGCCTCGCAACCTTGCTGGCCAAACTGGCTAACCAAAGGTTCTGGATGTGAAGTTCCCAGGAAAATTCACCTGCACTGGTTTGAGCAACGAGGAAGCATTCTGCCCACGAGCAAATGATGAACCAAGTTCTTTGTTATAAGGATTAATTAACTGTGATTTTTTCCGTACAGTCTGGATTATATATATATATATATATATATATATATATGAGTAGTGATCAGACAACTATGCTCTTTGAATTAATCTACACAAGTTCCGAACAAGATAAGGTATTACATCGGAAAAAAGCCAAATGATGAGACGGCAAAAAGACTGACAAAGCTCGAACACAAAAGGGGTGACAGGAGTTATAATCGATACATTGGTTTAAATTATTTGAGTGTGATCTATCCGGAAAGTGGTCTTAGTTTCGAGATCACAAAACAGATGTTTATACGTCTCGAACAAGACGCTTCTCTGAATGACCGCTTTGGTTGGGATCACCATATGAACAGTTATACAGTGACCCATAGATGATAAAAGTTCGATGGTTCTGATCAATACCAACTAAGGCCAAATTGTCAACCAGGATGCCATGCAATCTATTCATTTCCAATCCACGAGGATATCATGAGACTGAGCTCCATACCTTTATCATTACAGGCAGTGGAGAGAGCGGATCTGGGCGTTTACAAGTCCAACAAGTTGTCAAAAGACTTCATTACACGTTTAAGCAATGCTGCAAACTAGCATAGATACACAGGCATGCATAAACAGCTCAAGGACATTAGACCGGATACCCAACGTAGGACGAATCGGAAGCTCTGGAGCTGTATTGCGTGTTGGAGTATGAGAGCGCACGAGAGAAGGGATGCGATTGAGTAGAGGTTGCTCCCGCCACGATCTGCGATGGACAAACGTGCGTATCACTTATTTTTCATATTTCCTCAACCCATTACACACGCGCAAACACACACACACACCTATCAACTTCGGGCTACGCCTACACCCCAACTACATCCAGTATACCAGCCATCGTTGGAACGATTGTCATTGACAAGCTCCTACCGGGCTTGACAGACGTACATAAAGCATGAGACGGTACGGCAGGACACTGAGATGTGCACAAGTGTGTGCGTACGTACGTCTGTAAAGTGACATTCGTTTCCTGTCAAGTATGTGAGCGAGTGTGTGCGTGAGTTCGTAGCAAACCTACTGTCCTTTGACGGGGCTATTGGCTACCCTGACCGTCAACATTTTTGACGAGGCGGAGATGGGTGTGCAGGTCGAGGAGATTGTCCGGGACTAGAACCAACAACATGGGAGTGGATGAGTGATCTATCGTACTCACTCCGGATGGAGGCTGGTTGGAACGAAAGAGAAGTGGAGGGATGAATCAATCGATTTGGAGACATGGAAAAATGGACGCATGACAATGTACCCCAGTTGTGTCATGCAGATCCGAAAACTTTTACTCCCGATAAAATTAAATAACTCGAAGTGGTATCAATGTTACCGACTAATGGGAAGTGTGCCACTTGGAAAAACAGACTGCTGATTAAGATGAAAACATCCTTTGCGTATCTGTCCAAGACAAAGATGGTTGTCTTCATTCCGAATTTCGTTTCTCGGTTTAGTAAGGGGAGGTGTACCGTGATAGCACTGATGGAAAACTTAACTATCCTGCTGAAAAACAGCGTTATTTGAAAAAGTCTTAACAGTGGTATGCTTTGAACCGTCTGATATATATATATATATATATATATATATATATATATATATATATATATGCCACATACGGTTTGAAGGATTCCACCACTAAGACTATTTTCTTAAATAACACTGTTTTTCACCGCAACCATATAAAAATAACTGTGGGTTTTAAGGAATAGAACAAACAGAAACTGGTTTGGAGTGGATGGCGACAAAGCGTGTTTTTTTTTGTTTGCTCCACGCAAATTTTGAATTTTCTATATATTTACTTTGTGGATTGCACACGTAGAAACGCCTTCATACCACTGACTTTGATTCAATGCCCCATCCCAGGAAACTGAAACTTCGGGGCTGTAGTCTGGAAGCGTGGACACCCCGACGGAAACCAGTTTCGAATGGTTTCTTCAACTCTTTACACCACCTCATAGAATGACCACCGTGCTTTTTCTTACAGTTTTGTCTGCAAATAAAGCAAAGTGGAACAGACGTCCTCTGGACATTTACGGGACGTACTCCAACCACCTGAGACGATGTAATGAAATGGTCTAGCTTAACGGAAGACTATCTACCCGCAACACGTCATCTGACCATATTGTTCCTCACGAAACGCTCTCATCATACGTGGGTGATGCAAAGCAGACAATAATTATCGAAAAGAGATAGTTGTTGGTCATAATGTACTGGTAAAACAATGAAATACTAACGCGTCATACATCAGTCCTTTCAGTGAATGGGTAATGTCCAACCGGCGCTAGAGATGTCAAAAGTTAGGAGACAATCTTGGTTTAACTACGCTTAGGGAGATTTCCTCATCTACACCTCCGACAACTATTATTATGTAGAAAAAGTACTCAACCACTTCCATGGTGCTATTACCAGGAAGAATTGAGGCATAGGCTCTTGCCGATCTCGCAGCACAGGTGCGCAGTACATGCCGTACCGAACAATCTCAATTACCAAGAAATTTAGCGCGTCTTGTATCATCTGTGCATTGTCCCCCAGCTAGGCAGACCGGTGGTGACTTTTCTGATTCTGACACCTTATGGCACTCTACGGCGTGGAACTTTTTTCGGATCTCCGATTCTATGAATACGAAACAGGGCACAATCTCACGAGGACTACGTGAAGCAGTTAGCACGGGAGTATAGTCGAACTGCAACAGAAAGTGCTTTGGTCAGTTCTAAATGTCGTAGAACACTGAAAACTAGAGTGTTGTCCATTTCGCAGTGTCATTATTGCACTGNGGATGAGTTGGAACAACCGCCCAGTGTTCCCATATGTGACCGTTGATTCCAACTCCTTTGCACGCAACGTTCCTAGGGCTTCTCTGTCGACTCTTAAGTCCTCTGTAAACTGCCATTCCAAAGAGAGATGCAGTTCATTTTAGTCGCTATCTGTCAGTGTTGCTTGAAATGAGTCAAAACGTCTGAGAAATCTGGAGGAAATTCAATATTTTGCAACTCAGCGAGCTAGGCCACAACTGTGTCCATTAGATTCTGGATTGTTATTCATTGTTATCCTTACACCATGTTGGGGTGGTAGCTAATCTTGGGCTTAACTCGTTCTGATAGTCCACCAGAACGACTGCGTCGGAAAAACAGACAACGTTAAACTATTGTCGCCTCTATGACGGCTACCACGAATAGCACAGACACCTTGGCGCAAGTCGGTGCGAGATCGGAGCTCAAGCAGATAGACTAATATGAATGGAAGTGTTTTACACACCGTCTTCATCTAAAGCGGACTCTTCTTTTTCTTATTTCATTTTTGTTTCCTTTTATTGAATACGCAACGATACAATTTTTAGGAAGGAGGAAGCGGCCAATCAAAGGACTGCCATACAACGCACAAATGGGGAAAGTCAGGCGGTGATAGTGGTCCTTCGGAGTGATAATTTGGTAACGTTATCACTGGGCTAGTATCGCCCCAAGTAATCTGAGTCTGCGTTGGCGAGATGTCACACCAAATACACTAACGCGTCGGGTATCTGAAGTTTGTCTTGATTTATAAAAGCATCATCAGTTAGCTAGTTGTAGTAAAAAACGCAATCTAATGCGAAACGAGAAATCTTCTATCTTCTCCCACTCTGTAACTGATACGGCAAATGGGATATGAAAATTTCACCGTATTCTTTTATGAGAAATACAAATCATCTGTATCTACGAGACCCCGAAATAGCCATATTCAAAATGTTCCAAGTCAGAATCAGCAAATAAAAATTACAGATTACCACTTCATTTGTTGGGTAGCTTGAGCACAGCAGCAGCAAAAGTAATATTTCATGAAAACCACCATCAACTCTCTAGACTGCGTTTCGGGTCATAGTAGTTGGCGAGCAGCATGCCTCAAGTGGCACCTCTCGTAACTTCATTTTCCGATAGGTTAGATTAAGTCGGATTTAAAGCAGCAGAGTTTGGGGGGAGGGGGGGCGAAGACGAACAAATGCCGGAGTTTAATTCTCAAGTTTGCAATCAAAATACAGGGATAAGTCCATTTGTGTTTAAAAACAGGATAATTGGTTTCCACATTCATACACAGTTATGATGGAATTCGATGAGGCCGACTGGAGATAATTGTGGAAAAAGTGAATATGACAGACGCGATTAATTCTGAACCGCTGATTCCGATCGAAATACATTCGTTGAGTACACGTTGGCACAATCTATCCTAACTGTGATCACCCATTAGGATTACGATGATGATGACCGGGAGCGGAAATGATGCACACAACACACTGAGAGCACCTGTTTGCCATTTTGTGTATATTTGTATAAACGCAATTCAAATCGGTTTCATTCGGATACGCGTAACCCCGGAACTGGGCGCACTTACTCGTGACCACTCAATCCACCGTCAACCAATCCGTGAAACTTTCCACCTAAGCGCCTATGGATAGTCACACGTATGTGCGTGATTAATGAGATTGCATTGGAGAAACGGGCTGACATGATTCGGTGGATAGGCGGTCACTGATAAACAAAAGAAAAAGCCAGTATGTATTTGTGTTGGCTTGCACGGAACGGTACAAACACAAACATGGGGGGCGAGTGAAAAGCGGTAGCAACCCCCCCCCCCTCCAACATGACCATCTTTCTCACACACGGACACAAACTAGTCCTGTTATTCCAAAGGCAAACGACTATTCCCTGTAGACCAGGCACTGGCACTAATGAAACTCGTGCATCAAACGATCAAACCTCTGGATTCGCGGCCTACCAGGGGAGAGGAAACATATAGCCATGGGGCAGGTATGCAAAAGGAACATGCAATCATGCAAACATACATACACAGGCCATATTGTATTCCTATCACACCTGTTGCAGCCAACGCAGAGAAAAAAGAGGGTGAGAGGGACGGTGGTGACCACAGCAGTGATATGATCTGTCGCCACTAGAACCGGGCCACAGGGAACGGAAATATGGACAACAGTTACTAATTTCGACTGGTAGAAGCATCAGGGTTGCAAATCTCTCAAATGGGTACTATGTTGTACTAATGCATACGCATTAATCGAACAAGTTTGTCGAGTGACAGAATTAGAATGTCTGACAACAACACCAAAGGATTTGCCTTAGATAAACCTATAAGCAAAATCTATTCATGCTCGGCTAGAACAACAGAATACGATGATCCAGTATTGTTATTGGTTAACGCTGAAGTAGCATCTTGATTTTAAACCTCTATGTGGCATTGCGGTGGAGTTCGATGGATGCCATGTGTAATTCAAGATTCAAAATTTGATGTTATGAGTCAATCGGTAGTGTTGTATAAATAGTTCAAGGAAACTGATGTTGACTCCGTTTTGCGCCCACACCTCACTGAGGGTTGCGACAAACATATTATTTTTGGTAATCATGTCTTTTGCACAGGCCATGACATTACTGTTAGATTAGAGTGAGGTGAAATGGTTGAAAACTTGATTGTTCCGTGTATGAATTAGTCTTATTGGGAGCTTTATCAATACTGTGATCTTTATCAAACAATAAAAAAGAAATTTAAATTTAAAATGGTATTGATGAGACACATGAATATCAAAGAAGGATTAGCAGAAACCAGTTTCACACAAATCGGGAATAAATAACCGAACCTATATCAAGACCTACTGAAGGCTACAGATTAAGTACCTAAGTAACTGTCATACTCTGGTTCTCTTGTTTATACACCCTTTTCTTTTGCGTAATACACAAACTTGTTTTTTATTACAGCTCATTTACCGGATTTATTAGTTGAGTAAAGCGTATAATTCCGAGTCTGATTCTTCTTCATTCTGCTGTCATTTGCTTGATTCGTAAAACGTTACAGTAACCAAGAGTACATCGAAGAGCCCAACATAAGATGCATCTGACAAACACGAAACCCTTAGTTGGTTTGATCTACTCACCAAATGAAACCTATTAAATAAAGATTTGGAGTGATGCCATTCAGGTCCACCACTTATTTTGATGTTTCCAACCAGATAAACGACTCGAAGCACTTTCAAAGAAATGAACATTTATTTACTCTTCGGCAAAGACTCGACGGTTTTGTAAGACGTTGGGTGGCTCGCAGTTCATATTCTTATCGACTCTGAATACACTGACCGCTGAAGTTCGTTGCAAAGTAATCCGATGCATGAGGACGACGAAATATAATTCACATACCTCTGGTAAGACCTACACAGAACCCGAGTTTTCTCAACCCTATCCTGGATCTATTAGATAGTTTCTTCTTTTTCCTAAGCGTAATAGTGCAGTGGTGCTGGCTAGTTTCACTGTAGGTTCATGCACATTTGTAGTTCAATTCCCCAAAAACAGCTATATATATAAACAAATTCTATTATTTTTCTCCTGTGGTATCAAAGGAAATTAGAGACCGGTAATAATACGGTGTCACCCTTTCCGGTTCTGCATAGGGATGCTCTCAAAATGACACGGTTACACGACAGAGAACAAACATACAAGGAGATCAAACCTATGGAATAGTTATCGATAAACAGTTCAACTTTGATTATTTGATAGAAAGCGCAGGTTGTCAAGTTATATTTTGGACTAGGGCAGCAAAGTTAAAAGGGAGAAACGATAAACGGGTGCGGGAAGAAATGAGTAAACCTAGCCCCCTCCCGCTCCGCCTTAACTCTCATCCGTCCATCAGCACCAGACCGCCAAATCACCAAAACTAGTTGCCCACAAGACAGATTTGCCAGGTGCCGTCAATCGATGTCTCGCTGCACGCATACGAGCAATGGAAACAAGACCAGGATGCATGCACAAACCCGAACAAATTGTATGGTATGCCTACATCGAAAGTGATAGAACCTGTGCCCTGTCCCCAACTGGACTACACATTAGGCGTAATGAGCAACCGTTGACACGCACACATTGCCAGGATCCAAGGAAACACCGAGTGGGTTGGAGTTGTCCATTCATGGGCTGACTGAATGAGCTTATAGAAGAACAGATACAAGGGTAAACGGAAAGCGGAGGGGTTGGGAATAATTTTGTCCGGTAGTTGCGCGACGTTTCCGATCGGTTTGTTGA
>UZAN01045013.1:0-17018 GCA_900618425.1 Echinostoma caproni
AGGCATGTTTCTGACGAGCTTTTCGTGTTATGCATGCAAAATTAGTGACCTTCAATCTGTCTTCTGCAATACTGAATTCTCCGCGACCAGCACCGCCTTTTCGGAATGTAACACTACTACTACCACTACAGTATGTAATTGCTCTACAGACACAGTAAGACCAATATTCTCGCACCATCAATGCTCTAAACAACCACAGGTGTAACATAGTGAAACTGTCCGGTTTGTCATGGCCGTAAGATACAACTCCACGTTACAACACTGTACTGGTTCCTCAGCGCCTTAATCTCATGTTTCCAACAGATACATGTTAACTTGGTTAGTTCGGTACTACCGTCAGTATGGTGGTCGTCGTGGCGCAGTGGTTTAGTCACTGTCACCGGCGTGCTTTGTCCCCTATGGTCCGAGGTTCGAGCCCTGCCACCACCACCCAACTTTGGTGGTAGGCAGCTCTGCTTCTCGTCCGCGTCAATACCACGCCTAACCTATCGGGGCCTTATGTGGTTCGCCCCTCCAAGTCCCGGGGCTTATGTTGCCGATCTCCACCACTGAATGGCAGGTCCTCGTGACTATGGGGCTTTCCCCGCCTGCTGTTCATCATATTTAGATGTGTAATAAAAAAACTTTAGAAAGAAATCAAGAAAAGATTTCCCATCTTACCGTTCTTTGCACCGAAATAATTCACATTCGGCCAACTGCCGTTTGTCAGGTGCTGTAATAGGACTATTTTGTATGTTAAATGCTCATCCCTTTTCTGATGCAAAAGCCCTATTTTGTTTTATTGTCATCGACCACAAGCCCTCGTACAACCCCGAATGTGGCACAATTTCCGATGAATTCTGCCGTGCACTTACTCTCTGTAAAGTATCCCATTATAGATCCACATACAAGTTTCAACGCTCGTTACTGACTTTTTCTTCATCCGGTTTATTCATAAAGGACCCAAGTAATAAGATCGATCACCCGGCATCGTTACGCGTCGCTGCTCAGCCAATCACAGATGCTAAAATGTATCTTTTAGTTCTATTATGACAATTCACTGAAATCGTTGGCTATATGATCAGACTCCCACTCTTATCTCCAGTGTGAACTGATGGAGTTAAATCTCGTCTATTGAATGCTAGATGCTGATAATGTATTTTCACAGAACCGTCCTACTGAACGGATGCGGTTCAAAGATTCAATTCGGTCCGCTTCAACGTCTACTGTGTCTTCCGTCACCGATTGGTATACCTCTAGCTACTGACTATGAGAGCGATTCCGAGTGAATCGGATTCATTTGCAGAAAAGAGATTGCAAGAAAACTCGTTGTGATCCAATGTGCAGTGGATGCGATAATCTGATTTCCGTGTCACATCACTCCATTCTGGACACGTGAATAATCTTATCTTAAAGATTTTTGGTTGATTTTTGAATACAATGCATGCTCCTTGAGAGATTTGTTTCACTCTACAATTTTTATCCGTTTGTACGAAATTATTCGGAGTCTTTTAGATCATTCTTTTTTCAGCCTTGACATGTGATGCACTAAGTTGTGTCACTTTAGAAGCTATTTTTCTGCATTTTGTCGGGAAAAATGGAACTCTCCCTCAACGGCTTGTGGTAATTCAGGTCTGCGAGATGAAGCCTACCCTGGAGCGGCGCGTCACAGTTTTTGGACACATACGATCAATAAAATTTGAATGCTGACGTCAATGACACGTGCATGGCTTCCGACTACACGCCATAGGCAGATCGTGCTAGCCAATCCAAGACAGTGCAGACAGAAGCCAGATTATGCTAGCAGTATTGCAATCCGATTGGTGGAAGCCTAGATAACCAATAATCTTCTTTTGTACATATTATTTAATCGCCCTCATTTCTTTCAATAGACGAACTACGTACTACCATTCCTGTGGCCTTTTCCTTGCGAGCTCGGGCCATCGCGGTCCAGTGCTTCCGTAATCCAGCCCGTGACAGTTAATCTTTGACTCGTGTCCGGTGATTCATGTTGCATGGTTTGTATTCCGAATTCTGTGCGTAATACTACTACTACTACAATCATTACACAGCTACACGATGATTAGTGTCTGTCACAGATCACCCATAGTGTGATGGAAGGCAGTTCAAAGAGAGTCCTGGCTAGCGACCGAAGCAAGAATGGGGCCCATCCGACCAGACGCACAGACGCAGCGGCGGGAAGTTCCTCGCGAGACAATGCTGACTGCCACCCGAAACGAGTGAATCGACAATTACAGCCCGAAAGACAATCCGCAGCTAACGGGAAAGATACCCACCGAATGCCACAACGTCGGAGCTGTCGATCGACGCATCTCGCGCCGCGATCGGGTCAAAACAGTCGGAATGACACACGGAAGAAGAGGCAACGTACGTGCCAAGTGCGGACCAAGACCAACAACGAATGATCCACAGAAAGAGGCATGAATCATCCCGCCGCGCGGTTCAGAATTGACTGTATATAATCGAACGTAGACACTGTTTGTTTTTGAATTGGATCAATAGACGTTTTCCCAGCCAGCTCGCCTTCTCGTTACAGTGGTGCCGTCGCCCAAGTCAGCACAACGCAATGAAGCTACCCTGGCCAAACGTGTTTGCAGACGGAGATGTGGAGAAATGGATTCGCGATTTTGAATTAATCGCATCGTGCAACGGCATCAAAGGGAGTGCGCACATGGTCACCGCGTTGGGTTCACTGCTCACCGGACGAGCGAGGGCCGCTTACGACTTGAATTTGGAAAGCAACCGAGCCCTAAATTATGAGAATTTAAAATATGCATTGGTGGCAGAATTTTCAAAAGAGGGTGACTGCGAGAAGGCGATGAACCGGTTTTACGCTGCAGAGTACAACCGAACTGAAGACCCGTTGGCACACTACCAATACATCAAGCGACAAATTTCCCTGGGCCTGCCAGAGGCGAATAGCGAAACACGGGAGAGGCTTGCCAAGGACCGGTTCATACGAAGCATGCCGGCACAGGTGAAAGACAAACTGAGACTTGTGATCACTTGTGATGGTCACTGTATAATCTTGGGCCTGTTTCAATGTCCACAAGTCAACTGCGATTAAAACCACTGCTGCCGGGAGTGGAATGCTTCCCCAGAGAGGCACTCGAGGCTGTCCACAAATTGTGTTTACACCAGCATTCACGAGAACCAACTGGAATAATCGCTTCCACCACGGCAGTTCTTGGTCTGGTTTCATCCCCGTGATCGTCGAATGTCGATACCATAGACCAACTCCCTCATTTTGGTTCAAGTGGCCACCATACACTTCTGCTTCATCAGTGCCGTGGAGCCGCGTAAACCCACATTCATGGCACAATAAATGAAATGCAGATCATAAGGACATGCGAATAGCAGCACACTCCCTCCCTTGGATAATTACACGTACAAAGGGAGTGGAACCCATCTGGACCACCTTCTTGGACGGCATTTTGGGTTTGTTGATGGTGTTTGCGCCGCTACGGG
This sequence comes from Echinostoma caproni, assembly GCA_900618425.1. Taxonomy (NCBI): domain Eukaryota; kingdom Metazoa; phylum Platyhelminthes; class Trematoda; order Plagiorchiida; family Echinostomatidae; genus Echinostoma; species Echinostoma caproni. The sequence continues at coordinate 3,469 of UZAN01045013.1, forward strand.
GCCTCCCGTAGCTGAGCAGATCGCAGACTCAGTCAGATGCTGAGACACCGAAACCGGGCTTGGAAAGTGTTTTTCCTGTTGACAAAGTATTGAAAATCGGTTCTCATAGCTCGGGTGAACTGATTTCTATTTCGCCTGTTAGCCGAGCTTGGTAATTGGTTTGCAAACGTTTCTTCACCAGCCGAGGTGACATCATCATCATCAGTGCTTGTGAAGTGAAGTTTTGCCGGTATAGTGACAGTTACAACGGATAGAATTCACTACGAATTGAGTGCTCCGGGATGAAAGTGATCTATCAGAGGAGGTATAAGGTGTCTTTGACAGCAGAATCAGCCAGTATGCCGAAACGATTCTATGTTTACCTCCGATATCGAACGCATCCAACGACCGGTATCCCGTCACTGGAGTACCATGTACCCCGGTGGAAGAGAGACAGAAACATTCATCCAGCTACAAATTCCTCCCTAAACCAATAACAAATTATTCATTTAGCACATTGAGACCAAATGATGTTAGGATTGTATCGAAAAATCGGTACGCCATGAGTTGTGTTTTATTGGGAATGTTATAGTGTTAATACGAGATTCTTGAATTCACATCACAAAAGCTGACAAGGGGAACGTCACGGTCATTCTAGATAAAAACAGATTACGAAGCAAAAGTTTTAGAACACCTTAAAAACGGGCCATATGAAAGAATTGAAGACAAAAAGGTTAATGCCGCTCTCAACGAAACAAAAGCTTGTGCAAACAAATACTTATCAAGCTTGAAAGACAAACTCGGTAAACCACTGTGGTTTTCATTGGCACCCAAAACGAATAGACCGGGAAGATTTTACGGTCTACCAAAAATACATAAACCGGATATACCCATTCGCCCCATTGTTGACTACACACCGTGTGGAACTTATAAATTAGCAAAATATCTCAGTGATCTCCTAAGACCGTATCAAAAAAACAGTGGTAGGTCACATCAATGATGCATTTGAGTTCGCTCGTATTTTGCAAAACATTGAACTTGAAATGGATGAGGTTGCCGTCAATTTTGATGCGGTTTCTCTGTACACAAGTGTTGCCATAAAAGAGAGTTTATATTTTCTACATTCTTTGCTGATATCTGATGCCAAACTAGGAGAACGAACTTCTTTAACCGCATCAGAAATTATTATTGGTGTAGAAACTTGCCTAATGCTAACTTAATTTACTTTCAAACACGATTTGTACAAACAAACCAATGGTGTTGCCATGGGACCTCCCATCTCTCCCATTGTAGCTAACCTCTTTTTACATTCAATCGAATCAGAGGCACTCTCCAGTTTTCATATGCCACCATGTTTGTACGTGAGATACGTAGACGATACTTTTGTCATCCATAAGTCACAACACACATGCATTTCTCGATTGTCTCAACAAACAGTGCAGCTCCATCAATTTCACAATGGAGTCAGAGGATATGAACAGAGTCATCACTTTTCTAGACTGTCACCTCAGGGTGAACGACTCACGCAAATTCACCACCAGCGTTCACAGAAAACCGACACATTCGGATAGACTTTTACGTTTTGAATCAGCTCATCTACAATGTGTAAAATGGACCCTTATCTCCTCTCTGGCTGACTGAATCAAAAAGCTCTGTAATGAAGACAATAACCGCCAAATGGAAATGAAACGTTTCAAAAAAGTGCTAAAAGACAATTATTATCCGCCACTCCTGGTAAGATCCCAGTTGGAGGCCAACAAACCAATGATACAACCCAATGACAGAAAAGACCGTGTAGCCTCTATTGGCATTCCATATAGATCAGGCACTTCAGAAGCAATCAGAAAGATTCTCGGCGATTTCAACATACAAACATTCTTTCGGGTTGACAACACTCTGGAACGCCATCTCGTGAAAGCCAAAGATCCGGTCGAATTGCAAGATAAAAACAACTGCATCTACAAAATCAGTCGTAAAGAATGCCCCGCAGAATACATTAGACAAACCAGTAGACAACTCAAGACAAGAACAACCGAACACAAGAGAAAAGAAAAACATCGACTGACGGACCAAGCAACTCTGGCAAAACTAGAACGAGACTCAGCGATCGCTCTTCACGCCATAGCCGAAGGTCACACTATGGACTACGGCAACCCAAAAATACTCCAAATCCGATTTCGAACATGCACTGAACGCTCGTATACCGAAGCTTTGGCCATTAACAACCACTCAGCATGTGTCAACAGAAATGATGGAATCGATATCCCGAACATTTGGACTTCCCTAACATCCCAAAGCGCAATCACGACAAAGGTCACGGTGCCACTTGACCCCATCTGATAATGGGAGTTAGTATGACGGACAACGAATTATTCAGCCCACCACACACATACATAGAGACACACACACATTCGATGAAATATCCGTCAACTTGTGATCCTTTCATCTGAGCCATTTGATTGTAAAGCCTGCCTTGAGAAAGGTTACCCACGGCAACCAAAACGTCGGCGAATATAATTCTCTACCGACATCGCTGTGTTATTAACACTATAACATTCACAATACAACAACAAATTCATTTGCAGCACCATCCCTGTCCTGACAAGCCATCAAAGTGTAGGAGGTCGTGGCAGTGTTTACAGCTCTAAAGCGGTTTCAACCGTCGGGTCCTGATGCAGTGCACCCAATCTTCCTGAAGGAACTGGCACCAGTCAATGCTCTCACGTTGATCGCTTAGTTCAATCAATCACTAGTCTTGTGAAGACTTCGTGAAGAAAATGAGAACGCGATGGTACACCCCCTCTTCACGAGGGGAGCCCGCCCGGACACCTCCAGTAAGTCTCAGCTGCGTTCCTGGCAGAGTGACGGAACGAATTCTCACCAAGTGACTTCGAGAACACTCACTGCCCAACAGTTTTCTCTGTTTGGAGTAATATGAATTCTACTCGCAAAGATCATGCGTATGGGATTTTCTGGTTCCACGAGAACGATGGGTGTCCACCAAGACTGGTAGCCACGAAACGAGTGTGATGTTCATTGACTTCATCAGGACATTGTGTAGGGTCTCACAAGGGCGGCTGCTAAGTAAGCTGAAGGCTCATGGTTTTGGAGATCCACTCTTATCTTGAATCAAGGAGTTTCTTGTCCGATGAACATTTGCCATGAGAGTCGCTTGGGCCGAATCCCGTTGCTACTCAGTCATTAGTATAGTGCCGCAGGGTTCCGTTCTAGGCCAAGTACCGTTCCTCATCTATGTGAATGACTTACCCTCTTGGTTAAAACCGTCTTTCTTGCTCTACGTGGACCATGGAAAATTGTGGCATTCGTGATAACACCGGAGGACCACTGCCCCCTCCAAGAGGACTTAAACAGGCCACTCCACTAGGCTGATGTGTGAGAACTCCTGGCTAATCCTGCGAAGTCTGTACATGTGCGTCTAGGACGGGAGACACCGTACCTTCCTTGTCAGATAAATGACGTCTCGCTGCGTTTTACAGTAATTGAGCGAGATCTAAGAGTCATGATCTCTTCATCCATGAAGACGCCGCTGAACACAAAGAGGGCGTGTTCCGCGGCAAGGAGCATGCTTGACGTAAAACGTCTTTCGTTTAAAGGTTTGACGAATATGGCCTTCATTAGGCTGTTCGCCTCCCATGTTCGCCCGCAGCTTCAATATGGTGAACCCGCTGGATACTCCGGCACGCTTCCCAAACTAACTTAGAACGGGTGCGGCGCTACCCCACTCAATTATTGGTGAGCCTCCGTGAGATCAGCTATGAGGGTTTGCTCCAAGTTCCAACACTGTTCCCGGTTAGCTACAGGAGACTCCAAGGGGATCTGTGGAGGATTATTCGTGGTACTCATGAACCGAAGCTACTTACCATATTTTCACTACTGGACTGAAACAGGACGCGTGACCACAGGCTCACTCTCCGAATGCTGGAGTCTACGGGACTTCTTTTGGTTTATCGCACTTCAAAGAGTGCGACTACTCTTTGGAATTCACTGCCGTCGGAGGTGGTGAAGGAGTAAAACTAAAATTGATTCAAACAACGCCTTGAGGAGCATCTGATGAAACGGTGGCAACTTGCGAAAACGGGAGCGAGTTGCTGTCGGTTCGTGTGGTAAAGAGACTGGTACGGGCCGTGGCCTCTCTGCCTTCTTGAGACAATTAACTGCAATCTTTGACTCTATAATCAAACTCCCACTCTTATCTCGAGTATGGACTGATGGGGTTAAATCTTCGTGTGTTTTGAATAAGTAGTCGCGAACAAACAGCAGCGGCACTACCAGGGTGTGGTGTGTTTCACGTTGGTCACCTGGCTCCTGTTTAAAAGCCGCATAAGCCCAATGACGGTGTCCTGACAAACGTCGATATGACTGACCTTTTAAAACTAAAGTCATTGACCCCTCACTTCGGAGGCAAGGGATTACGTTATGTTGTCTTGCAGTTCGCACTTGGTTGTGCAAAGGCTAGAAGTGAGCCCTCAAAATAAAATAAACACCGAGTGACGCTGGGGACGTCTCTCGCACCAAACTCCAAAGTAATTTCATGATCATGTCTGGAGCCGGTTTATCCTTTCCAAGGAGCCAGCCGCAGTAAAGTAAAGTGTAGTAAATGCTAGATGCTGATAATGTATTTAGGTATAACCATCACAGTGATCAGGTGTGATTCAAAGATTTATTTCAGTCCGCTTCAACTTCTTCTGTGTATTCGGTAACTGATGGTTTACCTTTAGCTACTAACTGAGAGTGAATGTGAGTGAATTTCAAAGATTTCTTCGTCTGCAAAATAGAAACCGGGGATAGATTACCAAAACACGTGCTGTGATCCAACGTGGGGTAGATGTGGTGGACTGATTTCGGTCATTCTTCAAGAATATCTTCACATAACACACAAACGAATGGTAATACCCAATCCTCAACCCTGTGTTCATAGATTGAGTGAATAGTTGTCTAGAAAATCTGTTGTTTCATCAAGTATCCTAAGGAATATGGAAAAATGTGGTGATGGTCGCTGAACATTTGTTCTCCATATCGGATCTGCATGATCACAGTGACAGTTCTATTCAGAAACATGATAACACAGACGTTTATTTATTTCTCATTCTCGTTCGTGGTTGACGCACTCTTGTACCCGTTTTTTTTCTCCCCTTCGCGCAAACAAGTGTAAGTTGTTAGTGTGTATTCATTTTATCAGGTTACTTCAAAACACATGTAATTTACAACCATATGTTTACGAATTTCTCGCAGTCTTTTATTCGATGTTTACCAGCCGAGGGATCCTTTACGAAGTTCACCACGACTAGTCGTAGGCATCGAAACCCAAATCGACTGAGTGGATGTAACTAGGACTTTTGAATGATATTCGGAATATATTTCATGAAAAAGTCACTCACAAATAGTGCTTACTGTGCATGTTTCATGTGGATGCTTTCCGCTATTGGCCACTGCTCCCATTCCGTGAGCTCCTGGCCGGGAGTGAAACAAAACGAAAGTAATTCAACGTCGAAGTGTGAATACTGCGTGAAAAAGGAGAATGCAGGTATGATCGGGTATATCACGAGGGTTTTATGTTAATTGAACCTCAGAGAGGCCTTCCAATGCTGCCTGCCCGCGCATCCCCAGGTTGTCCTCAAATGGAACACACGCTGATCGGTTTTCAATGCACAACTAACCTAATTTGTAACATCACCTGTTCATTTATTTTCATACCGCGGGTGGAGACATATCACTTCAAACTACAAGTAAAGTACACACAATTGAATTAGATTATATCAGAGAGATATCGGAAAGTGTCCAATTCGTTCATTGAAATTGACCAAAATGATGAAAAAATTCATAACAGTAGTATGTGCGGACATTAGTAGTATCAATGACATTTATGAAAAATCTCAACACCTGCAGTGAGGGCTGGACAAATCACTCACAATACCGGTGTCCATTTTCAATAATGCATCACTCCGGATCAAAATGGACCATCTATTGACATTTCTAGAATAATAGGTACAAATAAATTCAACTTGTCGTGATGAACGGTGACTTCTCATGACGTGATCAAATGTGCCCAGATTGATTTAAATGTGTCTTGATCCGTTTCATACACGATCGTTTATGAATTGCAAATCAAAGTGGATTTTCTCACAAAGCACACTGGATCACTGTGGATTGGACAAATCACTAATTTCTTTCAAGGAGGCAATGAATTCGCTCTCTAGGTCTCCGCGATCCTGTCGTCCCGCTCAACAGACGGGAAGAACAGGCGATTAACCCGAAGGAAAATACATTATCCCGTTAAAAATAACGACGGTTTTTCTGCCAAGCTCCTGATAATACTTGAAATTAGATAACCTCGATGAGCGAAGATTTGGTATCAACTCGTGCACCTTTTGAGGTGACTAAACCTCACCGGACGTGAGGTTACCATAGATATAGGTGGGACACTTAGCTCAAATGAAACATGAAGATTAAAATAAGCTAGAAAAGGTAATGAGAGTAGGAGTGAATGCTGAGCTAACGAGTGAAGCTGCATGTAGCTGTCTAATAGCGATCTGGTCGTTAGCTACGACGAGCTACCTAGGTGCTACGTTAAAACAAGCTGTGACTCATTCGTCAGCTGAGGATATGGTAATAGTTAGCAGCTACAATCACTGGTTTTTAACACAAGCATTTTTACGATTTTTATCTTCTGTCATAAGATACAGACATGTTGTATGTCGTTACAGTGCTTTCCTGTTTTTTGTGTACCAACTCATCCATAATACAACGAATTAATTTTTAGTATACACACAAAATCCATATTTGATGAATAATTATAGAAAAATTCGGTCTAAAGCAACTGTCATGTGATGTAATGTAATGGTGGGAGTTAAATCCCACAGTGCCATCGTTTGAGGTGTTCATAGTTTTTACTGTTGTCATTTGCGTTCCAGTACTGCTTTTGTAGAAGAAACACATTTTCTTGAAAGACACCGTCTTCCGGATTTTTCGCGCATCACTCTTCGTGGATCGTTGTAACCAATGAGGACAACAGTGAAAAAACTCGATTGAAATGTGAACTGCATTTATGGCACTAAACGAAGCGAGTTCTCCAAAGAGATCGAAGATAATCGAAATCACAACGGCAGCAAAGAGGAAAACGTTGAGCATGCCGCTTTGCAAAGTTGAGCTTCATTCACAAAAATCGATAAGCCATAATCGTAGGCTTGGTAAATGATCAATCGATTCAATTCATTATTACATGTGTCAATAACAGTGCTTCCAAAAATAAACCAGAAAGCCCTAAACTGGGTTCCTGAATGCTACTGTCCATCTCTATTGATCTCTGTTCAAGTCATTCACATACACGAAGCATAGATATGCACTTTCATTACAAATTCGGGGATTGATTTTCGATCTGATGTAACATTCAAACAAACAAGCATATCAACGCACATCCAGACACACACGCTGACAAACACAAAAGTGAGTTATACAGCTAAAGCCGCAGCCCAGGTTTATTCGCGTAATTGGATAGTTTTCTGAAAAATCACCAGCCTGAATGCATCTCTTTTCTTCACATATGAGTAATTAAATTCATATATGTTGTAATGAGAAGGCGAATTGGCTGGGAAAACGCTTATTGATCCAATTCCAAAAACGACCGGTGTACGCGTTCAATTATATTCATTCAGTTCTTAACCGCGCGGCAGGATGATTCATGCCTCCTTCTGTTGGTCAATCCCGGCTGGTTTTCGTCCACACTTGACAAGTACGTCGCCTATTCTTCCGCGTGCCGTTCCAACTGGTTTGACCCGATCGTGGCGCGAGATACGTTGATTGACAGCTCCGACGTTGTGACATTCGGTGGATATCTTTCTGGCTAGATGCGGGTTGTCCGCCGGGCTGTAACTGTCGATTCGTTCGTTTCGGGTGGTAGTCAACATTGTCTCATGCAGTAATTCAATCCGCTACGTCTGCGCGTCTGGTTGGATGGGCTCCATTCTTGATTCGTTCGCTAGCCAGGGCTCTCTTTGTACCACCTTCCATCACACTCGTCTCTCTTTTAAAATAATTGCCGCTGGTGTACCACCGCTCGAATTTGATATATATGTGTGTTTTGCAAATGACCTATGGTCAGTACTCGTTCGCTCATTATGTACTGTAGAGAGTCACGTTCGAGATGGATTTTGGAGTGTTTTGTGGTTGTCCGGACCGTCTTAGACCATGTTCGCCGCGGGTGTTTAGTATTGACGAATCTCACAATTCTACAGGTTGGTCCCATGAGATGATCACGCAGAGCTCAGGATCAGGAGTGAGACATCCACCTCAACGCACGGCGACGTGAACATACACCAGATGTAAGCTAATAACAGGGCCCGCCAAAAAGGTGAAGAGTGGTGGGAGCACAATTGGGAGGAGACATAATGTTAATTGAACTTCAGGGCGGCCTTCGATGAGGTATGCTCATGGCAAGACAAATGCGATTCACCTTCACAGTCTTTAAATCAGTCAACGCACAATTAACCGCATTTGATACATCACTCATTTGTTTACCTTTATGCAGTAAGCGAAGTTGTCTGTATGGCAAAAATACTGAAATGCGCAAAATTTTGTCATTGAAATTGACCAAAATGTTGGGGGGGGGAAATGATATCAGTAGCATGTGCGGTATCGGCAGTAGTATCATCAGTGACATTTACGAAATGCTTCAACACACACACACACACATTGATAGCTCAATAAATTACTCATATACAAGTAAATATTCTCGACGATGCATGATTCTCCAGCAGAAGTGACCATCTGTTGAGATTTAAAGGATACCAGTTGAGGATAAACTCAACTAATGGGGATTACACGATCAAATGTTCCGGTACTGATTTAAACAAGCCTAATCCATTTCACACCCGTTCGTTCGTTGGTCCTCCCCTCATATTGTAGTCTCTAATCTGGTTTCATTTGCCCTGGCTCAATTTCGGCAATGAAAACTATGTTCGCTCCAATTTCGGAATCTTTTCCGTGTCATTGTGTATTAGGAGAATAATATATCTTCAATTGTTTAGATGAATATTCTATGACAGTTTTTGTTAAATTCAATTTTTTTCTTCCCAATAAATTTCTCGCTCAATTCACTTGCTCCAACAATCAGGTCTTTTTTGGTTGTGAAGCAACGATTCAACTTTTTACGTGAATTGGTTAGCAGTTTTTGTTTTTATCATGGTACGAATTGTTAATTGACTCATTAAGGTATCAGTTGCTCACATAAAATCGTATTTCAGTTGGTGCGGTTATTTATGTGTGGTACATAATCTGTTATCTTTCTACTAGTACATGTTTATGGGGTTCATGTGTATTCGGGCATTTAATAATTTGCATATGACTTTCCTACATTAATTTCACCCATTTACCACCTCATTTTATTACATAGCAGTTCGTTATCCTTCAGTAGTATCCTTTGATTTTCACCAGTGGAAAGTGTCATTTTTGCTAGTTTTGCTCTCATTCTATTTTCATTTGCTTACGACAACGTGATTGAAAACACGTGGCTATGATTGTCCGTTGTCCTGTTCCGATCGATGTGTCTCATGTCCACGTGACTAACTCACATGCCGGGGAAGCAATGGCTGGATAAAATATTCACGAGACAGCTGATTCTTCGTTTATTTTCCAAACTTTGTTTTGCACATTTCCGCTTATTCTAAACTATAAACAACTCTATGCTTGTGGTTGAAAATTCATGACAGTCAACGGACCCGTAGACAAACATGTTGTCTTTCTATGAAATCACTGGATTGTATCGCCGAAGTAACCTTGACGTTATTTTGAAATTGTTGAAGGATACCAATAATCTACTATCGTACTTGATGTATTTTCTATCGGTGCCACAAATAGCCGTGCAATCATGGCATGCACAACAAAAACATCAGAAATCAGACAATCCGTATGATGCGCATCATCGATCTATTTGGGGATTTCATTTACAGAACAAACAACCTTTTGAATTAGCGATCGAAACACTCCTGACTGCACTGTTGACGCAATCAAATATTCCAGTTGCAAAAACGGCTCCAGTGAGTGGATATTTCTGGCGAAACAAAACAATAAACAATGCTACAATCACCCCGACGAACTCGATGAGGTCAAACGAAACCACTAAATCTGCGGATCCATCTGAATGCGGACCGAATGAGAATTTGAGCGAAACAGAAAGTGAAGAAGATGATGGTGTGAATGTAATTTTACGTCCAATTAATTTTTCCGACTATTCCGATAAGCAACACAATCTGGACCGATCTGTTGCCAAGAGGACTGACAGTGCCAATGGTTCTCGGGATCAATGGACACAAACTGATGTGACACACTATCACAGTTCAACTAGATCCATTCCATCATCAATGTGGAATCAAAATCAACGTTTGTCCGTTGCTCGGTTGAAAAAAACCAACAACTCTGTTTCCACCTGGTCCATACCACTCAATGTCAAGTGGGGATCGGATATCCCCTATCCAAACGGGATGGACTATAGAAATTCACTGTGCGGTCATCGGTCGGTACCGTGCAGAGCATTGCGCCAACCAGTACGGAATTGCAGAAGGTGGTCTGAACTGGCTTACCAGACACGATGGGTTGCATCGCATCGTTCGGCCGCGCTAAACAATCAGAGATTGGGGTCGCATCCAAACGACACGCCATTTTTTTAGCGCAATTTACAATCTACCGTGAGTCATATCGACCTGGATATCCTCATCCTCATCATTCCAGTGCATGATTTCGTATGGAATTCGCGGACAGAAAACGGTTTGATTTTCTCATGTGAAACCAACACTAGGTACAATTGAGTGCCACACCAGGAGTGCATTGTCAAAAATGAAGTGTGATCTGCATTTTTTTTTAAATAAATTGAGAATAATGAGCATACGGTGGATTTTGTCGTGTACGGAACAAGTGCATTGTAAACTGAATTACTAGGACGCACTTTATGGTCGGTTCGGTCGGGTTGGATCTCATCTGTGCGGTGAGAATCCATCTCACGTCCACCAAAACAGTCTGATCAGCTAACTGTCCGGTAGTCAAGCGGGTAGTATGAGGTCCCAGATTTGGGGATGGAGACCTTAGGGTCTGCTGACCATATAACTCTTGAAAAACTTGAGGGTCTCTGACAGGAGGTTAGAGTTAATTTCTCTGAGATTTTAGATAAATACAAACGGGAATGTATTTCGCTCTACATATGGATTACTGAGTTCATTCGTTGTCCTCAAAAGTTTTGTAGTGTCTTGAAGTCTAATTAGCAGTGTACCTAGTCTTTTTGGATTATGAGAGTACAGAATATTTGGGCTTTGTGTCTCATTCCAAATGAGTATACGTGTATATATGCATAGGTTATATTATATGTAGCATATATAGAGACTGAAATCACCTACATGGAACAAACGACGTGGTTAATTTTAGAAAGTTATGCCCAATTCAGATAAGCACAATAAATATGGGACGTACATCAATTGCAAATATGGGGATTTGTGAATGAATTGGAAATTCATTGCCATGATTGATGATTTTTACGTCCTCGACCGTAACTAGAAACCGTGACGATGGTGGAACGCGTCAGAACAATGCATTGAAATGAAAACTGATTAATTTGTGCTATTGAAACGAATTGATTTTCTATTGCGCATTTCATAGTGTTGCACCATTCGTCTCGAAGTCTGAGTATTTTGTTGTGCCTTGGTCATCAACTACTTTACACTTAAACCTATCCATCAAAAGCCTCAAGAGTATGCACATGTGTGTATGAGAAAGACAGACAGACAGAGAGAGAAGGGAGAATGCACGAGTCGAGTGCGCCGATATATCAACAAAGCCCTCGAGCGATTAGTCAACACACATGAGCGTGAAAGACGATCAGTATGCGCATCACGTGATCAGTTTGGCAAAATTCATTGGACCATTGTTGAGCCAGTCAGTCACACAGTGGCCCGACCGAATAGTCAGTAAATCAGCATCACGATCTTATTAAACAATAGATTTAGTTGCTCCGGATGGGATGAGTGATTTTTGTGTGGGATTCTTTTTTTCATCTTTGACCTACTGTACCAGAGTGCACTCTTTTTTTTGGAGGGGGGAGATGGAAGAAATTCCCGTATTATTTTTCTCATATACAATTTATTTTACTTTGTCTGTGAAACTTTATTTGACATGATGAATAAACCTCTGGAATGATTACGAACGTCATCCTTAGGAATCGATTGCTGAATAGAATAAAGTACAGCCAACCTGTTGGAACTATGACATCTAAGTTTTTGTTAAACAGGAAAATTTTTTAGCACAAATAGTGCCAAAAAGACTGTTGATTAATCACTAATTCCCCTCACTGCTGTTCATTGAAACCATATGACTGCAGCTATTATCCAGGAACTCTCAGTGCACTGTGAATTGTGCTATAGGATGCCGCGATTTTAAAGAGGCTCATCTTCGTCGAGAGTTATTGACTCAATTCCTAATGAGTATTATGAAACAAATGTATTCTATCATGACTGTTTTCACTACTACCACTACCACTATCATTAATAATATGCTTACCATTACTCCTACTAATACTACTACTGCTGCCGTTTTTTGTAATCCGTTCATCGACTGCGAAGGACAAATGATGTAACTTCCGGCAATAGGGGGAACATGAACGGATTACACGGTATGCGTTCTACTTCTGATTTACTGTCATTTTGATTGAAAATATGTATATCTATGATCAGAAGTGCATTGCTTCAAACTAAGTCAATTGTGCATCACAAGTGGATCGGCGTCACTTTGAAATACTACTGAACATAGTCGATCACATTCGTCTCACCGTGGACAAGCCTCGCCGAGGGGGTCACCTTGAACTCAGATCAACACTGTATCGCTATAATTTTGTGCGCCACACTCGCCGGTCGTACCAACTGTTTGCCGGTGGTGCATATTGGGTGCTTCTGTACATTCGAATTGATGAAATCTTTATGCAATGTATCTATGGTTTGTTTTCATCAATGAGGCGTTTCCGCAATTCAAGTTAATTCATATTATCCATCTTGAACAAATTAACCACAGTTTGATCTTCGCAGTACCGCGTAGACTGGGTAAAAACCACTAGGAATACGAAATTGTTGTTGTTGTTGTTGTTGTTGTCGTCGTTGTTGTTGTTTCAAGTTAACCATGGCAAAATACGGTTTGTGAAAACAAGCCATATCGGTGATCGACCAGTGACCGAATATGGATCAGATACATCATACCCGAGCATTTTTGATAGTGTTAGCCGGGGTTATGTAGCCTTCTCTGAAGTTTTTGAGCCTCCGGTATTAGTGGATTTAATGCTTATGATAGGGGCATGTCTCAACAACAAAAATGTAAACTTTTCCCGGTTGAACAACTACCGGTGGAAAGCAACCCTGACGAGGCATGTTGGCAAAGGCTTTTCAGCCATAAAACCTTCGAATCAGAACAAGCTTTATTTGAAAACCGAGTAGGGACTTCGGTGTGTGTGTGTGTGTGTGTGTGTGTGTGTGTGTGTGTGTGTGTGTATGTGTTCATTTGCACATACCAGATACACGGTAAAA
>UZAN01045014.1:17943-28126 GCA_900618425.1 Echinostoma caproni
TCTACGTAGATATGTAAATGGGAACACCTGACTAGCTCAAGCGAATCGCTGTTGTCGGCCGTAAATCAGACAACATTCACAGCCAAGCTCACCGGTAGTCTTCACATTACTCATGAAAATCTACAAGAACGCTTTTTGCGTTTTGCAGTCAAATTACTGGAATAGTTCGAGTTTCTATATGAAGTGCCCGTGTAGACCGTTTGACAAACAATGTAGCTAATATAGGTTAATCTGCACACAGATCCGTTTTGTAAGCCGAACANGAAACATCAAGAACGCTTTGTGTAGACTCGGAAGAGTAAGTAATTTTCTGTGAATCTGAAATCTGATCCCAGTTTGTGCTCCCTTTTGAGAGTGGAGAGAAAACTTGTTTTTGTTGTTTTCACCTATTGCTCATTTTCTCTTAAATTCGATACTTTTGGATTTAAAACCTTCTGCTAGTCATTATTGGGCGGATGCTCAGTTAGAACGACCCACTGACATTTTCAGAGTTGAGGGCCGAAATCACAACAGTCCTTTTTGTAATCCAGTGATTTAAATAGCGCGCATAAGGACATACGCATGAAAGTCTCTTTGGGCTGGTCAACAAAACAGCTGCTAGATTATGCGATGCCACGCTTAGCCCCTTCTCGACTACAATGGCTCACTAAAAGAGACAGGTTGACTAATTGATTGCGTAATTTAACTGTCAAGCACGTTTTTGTATTTGCTTGAAGCTTGTCTCTGAAGCATAACATTTAGCGTTGGGTTGATTGGAACATGACACTGCGCTTAGTCCCGCAACAAATACTCATTTCTTATCAACGCCTTTCACACAGTCTTTCACGACCCCATCACATTAACGATCTCTATGTGGACGTTTGCAAACACTATGTTTAGGAATTCAGATAAAGATATATAAGAGTTCCGTTTAGGGTGCGCTACCTTTGCTATCGTAACTTCATACATGTTACCAAATAATTAAATACAATAAGCTGAAACGTTGGATCATTTTTTATCCATTTCGCGAAAACAGAGAGGAGAGAAATACGACGAGATGCTAACATTTATTTTATTCTCCTCAATCACCTAAATACCAAACAATCTGCTATTGTACAAGGTTGTTCTGGTAAGTGCGAACACAGTCAGCTTAGATGAAACCACTTCCAGAGTCTGTCCGACATTAATCTGACTTCCATTTCGCCTGTTCGCCGAGCTTGGCAATTTGTTTGCAAACGTTTCATCACCAGCCGAGGTGACATCATCAGTGCTTGTGAAGTGGCCTGACTGACTGACTGCACTCGCAGCAATTTGCATACAAAAACATAAAACCCGTAACGCCATTTGCATCGCTTTTTTAAATCCCAAGAGACCGGGATTCATATTATGGATAATAAATTTATTAGAAAAATATTGCAATTGGTTGTCATGAAATGTTTTACGATTGATGGCCCCATATTTATCTCGTCAGATTGAACTCAGAGGGTTTATTGTGTCACCGACTGTATAACCACTTGGAAATATGTTTGCACATCTCTTTTGACGGGGGTAGATTGTTCTGCTGATTTAAGCGCCACTGCAACCGCATATGAGCTGGTAGACGGCATATTGGCGGTAGGTTCTATTTGTGGTTGTCCAGATGAGGTTTGTGGGAATACGGTGTCAGTCGAAGCCATGCGTCAGAAAATATTAGCCATCATGCCACATTGAGCTTCTGACGCACGTCGTTACTTAGATGGTGGAACAGTGTAATGGATACAGTCAGCTTTTTGGGGGAAATCAATTCGAGAGTCAGGCCTGTGGTAGTTTGATTGTCATAAATTCGTTCCTGAGTTTGGTGGGACCAGTGATCTTCGTACGTTCGACATTTATCTTTTCACGGATTTAGTAATTAGCCTTCCAATAAATTTGGCTGACTTTTTCGCACTCATGAAGATTAGTTTTCTTTATATATATATATATATATATATGTTTAACGATTTGAAGGTCAAATGAGGATTTCCAATATGATAGTGCTTTCTTTATCTGATTGTACCAATACCGAGTTATCATTCATTTTGAATCGACCGCATCGGGCTCCTTGTAAAGTGATACCTGAGCCCAATAGGTGGACATCGGTATTATATTTCCTTCCATTTAAGAGTTCCTTTCCGCTGCATGTCAGTGTCACCTAATATTCATTATATATTGCAAGTTTCATACAGTTTTATAAACTCAATTATACATAGGCTTGGGTTCCATTGAACTCAATATCGTTTCTCGGTTGTTAAAGAGTGAACCACTGAAAGTTTCATCAATGCTGCCTTTAAATGCATAGTCGAGCCAAATGATCGTAACATGAACCGGGTTAGCGCAATGGCTCTTGTTGCTCCTGCAGATGTTGATCGTGACTTGAGACGATAAATATAACAATTCAGATTGCTATGAGAGTGTTTCGCTTGCTGTCATGAGGACGCGTCCTGCTGCTATTTTCAAGCACGGAAGGTAGATTTTAGTAAGCGTCTAATTACTGTCATATGTGCAAAGATCATCCTATATTCAGATCCACTCGTAACCCGTAAGGCATTTCGATATTTACCAATCATTTCATCTTACAAAGCTCATGATTTTAAATAGTGATTGAAATGTACAGAGGTTAAAAATGCGCTTGTTGGCTTCAATTGTTTACTCTGTTATCCAGAATTTTTGTCATCTAGTTCACTTACTTTTGACATATAAATTTTGGACGTGGCGACTCCCATCACGAATATCCCTAGTTCACCTTGAGTGAGATCCGCTGTGTATATTCTCTCCTTCAAACTTAGTAAGGGGATTCCCTAGCCCGTTGAGATCGACCTTCAGATCACCCAAGGTCACGGAGTATTGACGGGAAATACAACTTATAGAACTGCGTTTTTCGCTAACGGATAACACACCTCTGGTTGAATGTGATACGATACAGTTTCTCAGATCATAATTATTCGTACAAAAATACTTCTGTAGATGTGGTTCTTAAGGCCAGGTCTTACATTTATTTACAATTTCGGAAGTATTAGTGGATTGTTTGCAAGCTGCCATTAAATGATTGCAATCCGGATACTCATGTGTGTTAAATAAGTTAGTAAATTTCTGTAATGATTGTAGCAGTATTAATAATTCGCATGGAATTCGGAACACCAGCCACGCAATATGAATTACAGGACCCGAATCGATAACCAGCTATCACGGACTGAATCGCAGAAGCACTGGGCCACACTGGCATGGATTCGCAATGTCCCACGAGAACGAGACGCCAGGAAAAGGCCACAGGACAGGCAGTAAAGAAAGTCTATTCCGTGATATGCGTTCCACAGTTCCCAACCAAGACAGCCACAGATGTCAAACATCTGAGTAACTGTACGACGGCGAATACCTGACATAATCCGTTAAACATGGGTATCGACTGGTCAGTATTTGCACCAAATATGAGAAATGTAGCGAAGACAATGTTGTTCCAATTGAAGTCTGTTTTACCTGCATCTCATACTAGTCATCTCCCTGTAATCCATGATATCGCAATCCAAATTTCTGAAACATACACTGGACTCTTCAATGACAGCAGTATATCAAAAGTGTACGATGCCACTGCAAGTTGATAAGAGGCAATCAAACCTAGGCGCTTGCCAACACGTCATCTACTAGCAGAGACACTGTTCCTCGAGTGGAAGCAGTTTCAGAAAGAGGTGCAAAATTCACACTCCCCCGGATAATTTGTAATANCATATAACAAAAAGTGAACGGCTGATCCGAATCACGACACAGTCTCGTCCATTCATTTGTTGCCACAAGCGCATTTCACATCTATCTGAACAATCGCATTATCATGATTTATCCGTGACTGTTCCTAGGTTCACCATTCTTACTCTGACGTAGCAAACGTATGAATTTTGCTCTGTTCTTCCTATTCACAAAGCTGTCAAAACTCCAGGTTGTAAAACCGAAATTGTGAGTGATGCTTTGGAAATGTTCAGCTACTATGTTCCATCAAAACTGAATTGGAAGAAACAGTCTATTTTATCCCAATAGAACGCAGACCGACTCAACAATTGTAGGTTTTGGTGAATTCCTAATTGGGAAACAGAGATCACTCATTCCCATCAGGCATTGGCAAATGCTAAAAAGTATCTGAAGGTATACCACGATTGTGAACTGCTTGCCTTGATGCGAGAAATCGTCGTTACTCTAGCAAACCAAACTGCCAAAATTACATTTCCGATATGTCACAAATTGCTTTCCATAACTACCGGACCGAACTAAAATTGTGTGTGAAAGTGGGTTAAGCCAACAGCCAAGCAGAGTGTAAAGGAAGTTCAATGTTGATGCAGATGAAGACTTTATTAAAACTTAGGAACTAGTTATTTAAATAATCAAAACACCGCAATAACACAGTTATCGGGTTACAACAATGAACGGAGTCGGAGCTAACAACAGGAAAATCTATGAAATGTTATCCAGAAGGAAAATGAGGAACAGCAGAATTGCGACGGATTGGATGAATTGAATTCACTACGGGAATAAGAAGGAAGCTTGGAGAAAATTAAAAAAATAAACAAAAAGATATGATATTCATCAGGGACGAGACACAGTAAGATGAGGAAACGAATGCAAAGCAGGAGAACTGAATGATGCAAACACAAAACTCACCACGTTGAACCTTGGCAACGAAATCCGTCGTTTACGGTTCCGTCGAACTGGCGTAATATTGGATGACAAGATTGAAACCCTCAATGGTTTGATCCACTGGAGTATAAGGCGAGCAAAGGTTATCCACAGATGCCAGCGATTCCTCGTCTTTTGCGACCTTCACATAGTCCTTGTCATATGTCCCGGAGCCATCTCCGAACTGAAATGAACAAACAATGACAGTCGTCAAGATGATATTTGAAAATCGCCTCGATGAAATACATTGTGAGATTAACTCGATCAGTACAAATTATCATCGTGTTCCAATTCATCGCTCAAGAAAATCACGGTATTTCGCTGGCGCATATTGCAACGTTCATGATAGGATCGGTGGTGACAGAAATATATCGCTTACACCGCGCTCACAGCTCGATCGTAAGATGCTTCTTATTGCAGTTTGCTCAATCACATTCGGACTAATTAGTCCAAAATTGAGGATGTGAGCACTGTGTGTACTTAATAACTGACCTTAAGTTCTGAGAATTTGAGGAGAAGATTGTATTCAGTCCCATCGGTTTTGACGTTGATCAAGCATTCCTTGTCCTTTGTCATGCTCCCGTCCTTGACAGTAATCGTTTTCGGTTGATCATCAGATAGTGTGACTTCATCCGAGCTTGTACCTGGTGTCGGATCGTCCTGTTGAACTGAAACCGAAGTTTATATGAGGTAATCAAATTTTGGTCTATTTCGTTTATGACGTAAATAGGAAAGGTTTTCAGGAATGAGTTCGCGGGATTGTACATACTTAATTGTGGTGAAAAATATGAAACCAAGAAAACATAACTTAAGAGCAATTATTTACTCGCAAAGGATTGCGCGGTTATCCCGCTTGTGACCGAAGACAAATAGCAAGTATTTCTGCATGGCTACTCAAGAGAGACGCAAGTAAACCACATCGGATGAACTGTTGAATATGCAAGGTTTGAGTAGGTCATCGACCCAAAGTACTGCATACTGACGCAACAGCTTAGCTGGAAGTAACTGAAATTCATTCCCTTCAATTCATTTACATAACAGTGCGTATGAAATATCGTTGCAAAACAAAAGCATCAAGGTGGTGCGTGCTAGAAGCGCTGAGCAAAAGGGCAAATATTTGCGAGCAGAATTGATGTTACTACTCATCTTAAAACTGTACTGTGATCTCGTCGTGACCACAGGATAAGAAACAAATACAGTGTCGTGACTGTGAGTGCGTACGTGTGGCTTTCATAGAGAAGTTGTGACGTGCATAGTTCCGTTAATGACGGATCAGGTGCACGAATTATAATTAATTTGTCTAAGAATATCCCAAATAAACGATCATATTCAACCACCGGGAAGAAATCACGAAACATTCTACCCACAAACCGGATCCAAGTACTGTTTCGTCCGACCTGATTCACACAGCTCAAAATCCAACTGGTTTGCGTAGGCAGAGTTATCATGTCATCGAATGCGTTTTCATAAATCGAATAAATATTTTCATCCGAATTCGTGGCTGGCCGATCATTCAATAAGTATATTTGCGAAACCTCTACTCACTAAATCATTGGGTGCTTCTTTCTAGCAGACACTTCGTGACAAATTTCCTACTGAAAAGATTCACTATCAGGGCCACTCGATGAATCAACTAATGTGTTTGCTGATGTTGAACGACATTGTGGTCCATGTATTCACGGGTTTGAACGTAGATCGAGTGAGTTTTTGAAGGAATCATTTCAGTGACAAATTAGCTTGATGCACAGCTAATCTCCAAAGAGCCTGACCGTTTCCTTAGCACTAAGAAACAGAGACATTCCACATCAGTGATTCTACCAACAGGAGTTGAGCACCAATAAAATTCGTCTATTGTCCGTATGAACTAGCACTAAGGTCCTCAGTTGATACATCCCTGATAAAATTCATTTGCCGCAGCAACAGTTACCTTTCCTCACTAATGAGTGATTATGTACCTTATTTAGAAATACCGTAACGCATCAAACAATTGGTAATAAATTATACAAAGTATGGCTGTTAAAATAGTAATAACCCGCAGATCGAAGCAAGTTGACTGCGTTTTCAATTTGCTGGCACCTTTGACTATACGCCGCGAAATCCTCTTGATAGAACAACCGGCTCCTGTAAGTAACGCAGATCTGTCGGGATATGGGATCTGTGTTGAAGAAGTTCCATGGCTCATAGGATAGCTCACCTCGGATTTCGAAGAGTTAGACGGTCAAATCGCGAATGTTACTGTACTAAACTCAACACCACCTACATTTATATGTGCACGGGAAAAACACGGTAGAATGTTTGAAGGTGCTGAAGTTACTTAAATCCAACAACTCACGTCACTCTGATTTACTATCCTCCATTCTGTTGAAATTGTGTGCCGAACAACTTGCCTTGCCTACTTCCCAGTTGTTCAGTTTGTGTATATCACCTGAAGTCATCCCAGATTGCAGGAGAATTACCCAAGTTACACCAATTCCTAAAAGGAGTCTAACATATACCGGTCGATTGTTTGCGTGTCAGCACCGTCGATGGTTTTCAAAAGCTTGTTTTTTAACCAAGGAATTATCTATTTTGTTGTCCATACACCTATTCAATCTGCTAACAAACCGTCACCTTTCGCTATTGATTCTCTGTTGCCCACGTCGTTCACAGTATTTCATCTTCATTGTACACAGGTTCCGGCATCATCCGTTCATTTTTTCTTCATTTTACCAATGCTTCTGCATCACTTGGCAATGGTGACCTCATTTACTAACTTTTGCATTGTGGTCTAGTACCTGATGTGTTGAATGCAGTGATCAGCTGCTTCTCATTAAAGAGAAAACTCAGCCTTTGTTAAGGTAAATCTTTCTACGTACTAGAGGTTAACCAGAGGGTGCTATTTCGTTGCCATTATTTTTCGCTATACAGAAACAACCTTCCCATCCGTCCCTTTGTTATTGCGTGCAAGTGTGTTGATGGTGTGTTGTTTGGTTATCCCTGGAGTAATCCTGACACATTTTGTCAACTTGAGGACCGTCTAACACAAAGTTTTATTTTGTCTGTGGCTAGATATTTGATGCTCAATGTCGATGAATGTATAGAGGTTTCTTTTAACCCTAAAACAGGCCCTCAACATAAAACTCGTTCTAGACATTAGCTTGAGTTTACTGTTTTCAGTGGAGGCTGACGGCGGCCTTTGAATTGGGCCAGCTCTTTCATGGCATCGCTCGAACTTTGGCTTTTCCACCCACACAACCTTCGAAAATAACTTCGTGTAGACTACTGAGACCCTGAGGATTCCTTAAAACGCGCTGAGTTTAATTTCCCATACAAGTATCCATGTAAAATATTAACCAATTATTCTAACCTGATTTTAATCGTTTTGTAAGAAATGATTTAAACAAGAGCATCGGAAATGCAATTGGTAAAAGGAGAAAACGTCGTGCTGGCGCGATGTTAGTCTCACTCGATTGCTTCATCATCAATACTTCTTAAGACATATCAGTGAATCATTATTGCATTTAATCTCTTCTCTTGATTTGTGTGATTCCACTCAGTTTGCTTATTGTAGGCATCGCTGTACTATAGGTGCCGTTGCTTGTCTTATATATTCAGTTTTATCCACTATAGAGAAAAAGATCACAAAACTATTCGTGTTTGCTTTTTGCACTACACAAACGCGTTCAACTCCGTTGAAAGGAACACCTTCGAATAAACAAAATCCACCACAAAATGTAATTCATTCTGGCAAATGTACTGATAGCGATTGAATTAAGGTTCAACACTATTGGTATCATTCAATATGAATGTCATTAGAGAGCGGTGGTGAGATTCAAACACCTGTCGTTCGGGGTGACACATTGGTGACCGTGACTGCTTTCCCAACTCTGCCCATTACTATTGTTGTGTTCGATCTGCAGGTTATTACTATTTTAACAGCCATACTTTGTATAATTTATTACCAATTGTTTGATGCGTTACGGTATTTCTAAATAAGGTACATAATCACTCATTAGTGAGGAAAGGTAACTGTTGCTGCGGCAAATGAATTTTATCAGGGATGTATCAACTGAGGACCTTAGTGCTAGTTCATACGGACAATAGACGAATTTTATTGGTGCTCAACTCCTGTTGGTAGAATCACTGATGTGGAATGTCTCTGTTTCTTAGTGCTAAGGAAACGGTCAGGCTCTTTGGAGATTAGCTGTGCATCAAGCTAATTTGTCACTGAAATGATTCCTTCAAAAACTCACTCGATCTACGTTCAAACCCGTGAATACATGGACCACAATGTCGTTCAACATCAGCAAACACATTAGTTGATTCATCGAGTGGCCCTGATAGTGAATCTTTTCAGTAGGAAATCTGTCACGAAGAGTTAAAGAGCACACTCAAACACATTGGAGGAACCAAATAATTTGCATCCGATTACTTTAGATGGAACTCTGGAGGAATGTGGACAACAAGTTTAACGCCAAGGAATTTGCCGAATCAACATAATTATTGAAGGATGAAGTCTCTCTATGCTGTTTTTCTTTTTTGGTGGGTATACTTAAAGAATTTTTGATCGACGATTACAAAGTGGAATCGGAATCTGAATTAGTCACTGTAAAATACGTAGGATCAGTCGAAGCAATTCAAAGCATTCCTTCTCTAGGGAGAAATACATGTGGTAAACATTGCCAGAAATGTCAAGATGTGACAAAGTAAGTTCAAGATACTTGACAGAATCACCTTTGTATGATTATTAGTCAAGTCAACTGAAGTCACCTTTAAAGTGCACTTTATTCATCCATTTCCGGTGGAATTTTCCTTCGGTGTATAGGTCATTAATATGGATTTGAAGAACGCATGAACGCGTAGCAAATGTAGAAAATTGCAGCACGACCAATCGAATGAGGCTGTGTATCAGTTTGTTTGATACTAGTTCCCTGGAAACCATTAAACGAGCAAGTCAAGCTACAACCGAATTCTGAGATGCTGCGATGTTTGTGTATAAATGTTTGAGTTCATTGCAGATGACATAAGCGGAAATCGAGCATAAGAGGGCTGAGTGTGAAGCCTGTGATACATCAGACAAAATGGAGTCACACATATGGTCACAAATCTTAGGGTTTTGATTGGAAAAATGGTCGACCAGCGCCACTCAAGGGATAACTCCATGTCTAGAGATGCTTTCCAGAGAACTTCTCATCAGCATGAAATCCTTATACAATTGACCGGGAAAAAAAAGGAGGAGCAGTAGGCCCAATGACATGAGCGCCCGGGAAAATAAATTTAGAATTAAAGTACAATGACGCCTTCATATGTCGAAAGCGTGAAATTTAAAGGTTAGCTTTCTAAATCAAGGAATATTTGTTGTACGTGGTAGGAAACTTTGAGGTCAACAGACGGAGACATTCAAGGTATTGGAAATATTATGACCTTTCTGCGTTTAAATTGTTGAGTAAGATGTTGGGAACAGATGATCCGGAAAGTCTCGATTGCCTACGAATAGTGGGAAACAAAAATGCAATGCGTGTTTTGGTTTAAAGAAAAGTTGACACCA
>UZAN01045015.1:10204-30417 GCA_900618425.1 Echinostoma caproni
TGATGTTCGTCATGCCATGTCATCTTTCCTCTTCTATCTAACTTCTTTCTATGTCTGATCATGGAAACAGTCCTTTCCTCATGCGAGGATACTGATATCCAGTTGATCCTAGGTGGTAGATCTGAATTATGCAAACCACACTGTACCGGTAAATGAAGATCCGAGTAAGATGCAAGCTTTTTTGGATAGTTTGAGTGCTAGTACATCTCTGTTCGGTATGTGATTTGCACCTTCAAAATGTAAAATATTGCTTCAATATTGGGTTGGTTCATCTCCCAACCTCACTTTGACTATGTAAGTAGTGGAGCAGTAGACACATTTTGCTATCCAATCAGCTAAATTTCACCTGGCGGACGCGTCACAGATGAGGTGTTGACAGGCATAGAGATATTTCAATTGGCATTTGCCACCTTGAGACATCTATGGCACCGTCGTGAAACCAGATTGTCTGTGAAGGGTCAAGTTTATGCCTCAGAAATTAAACCAGTCCTGCTCTACGGTGCAGGACATAAAGATTGTCGGTTTTCGACCATTNGACCATTGCATTGCACAATAGCGCCACAGATGCCTGAAGTTGGCAAAGGCCAATCGAAACTTCTGTATACGTACCAACACTTGATCTGTGACGCATCCACCAGGTGAGATTTAGCTGACCGGATAGCAAAATTTGTTTACTCCTCTACTACTTACCCAGTTGGAGTGAGGTTGTAGGCTGGACCAGCCCAATCTTGTAGCAACATTTAACATTTTGAAGATGTGAAACACATAGCGGACATGGCTGCACTAGCACTCAAACAATCCAGAAGAACATGGAACTTACCTGTATTTTCATTAACCAGTAAAATATAGTCTGCATACTACAAACAAGCCAGTCTACCAGCTGGGTGTAGATCGATGCCGTTATCCTCGCCCGAGGATCGGGCTATTTCAAGAAAAACAGCAATGAAAAAGTTAGATAGATACAGAGTGTGTGACGGCTACGAACACCGCTTTCCTTAGAGAACTCGGGTGAAAAAACACCGTAAGCTCGGATTCGGTATAAAGGGATTATAATTTTGAAATCAACTTCTTGAACACACACTTTAGAGCGAAGCAGTGCCAGATTATTTGCGTTCTAATGAGTAGAAAGCCACTTTAAAATTGAGGTAGGTCTACAAAAGGAGTGTGTTCAAAAATTCGGCCATAGTCGAAAATGTGGTTTAAACAACCTCGACCAGATTATAAAACCAGCCCGATTCTCACACGTGCACCGCTCACGTGTGACGGAGTATAACACCAGCGAGAAGTTTAGAGACGATTTTGAATAAACTAAATTTTGTGTGGTTTTCACAAGAGTATCTGTAATCTGTCTGGCAATCGATTCATATCATTCAGCTGGAACGAAAATTATGCATAATCAGCGTTCCTCAATTCACGAATAATACGGGTAGCAGAACCATGAGTTAAATGACCCTTGAGAAATATATCATGTGGAATCTGATCTTTTATTAGAAACGTACAGATACTCACCTGGTCACTGGATTGGTACTCCTCGTTAGTGGTAATAGCAAGTGTTTAAACCAACATCCTTCATTTCCAACATATCTGTAGACTTATAGAAGCCTCGCTGGCTTAGCAAGGGATATTTGGCTATGCAGATAAGATATTTTCTTTTAGTTTATTCTTGTGCAACCGAATGGGGACTATTGTTAACACTTCCCAAGCACATCCCTAAAGAAACTAAAAATATCAAAATTCCATCGCGAAACATCTTCGACGGAGCCATGAGTGTTCACATCAGTCTAACAAAGTGAACTGGCAGATCTGCTTAGTACGAAGGACTTTGCTTTGAACACTTACTATAGTCCAGACCCATCGGTTACTTTGTCCACAATGAGTTGGTTATTTTCTCTTCACTCACCACCAGAGACATTCGCTCCTCTCTGAACTGAGCTGGGTGCTTAAAAACACATTATTTCTTAAATCCTCTGTAATCACTGGCTTCTTAGTGGATATATTTATTCTCCTCTAAATCGATTTGGTTTAAGGAAAACGCTCCATGCATCTTTTCGTGTTGGATGAATGATAGGCTTGAATCCTTCGCATGATTCCCGAAAGCTCAAACCTGACGCGTTCATTTAAACTAAATGCGCTATGTCGCTGTCCGTTAAGCTCACGTTGCAATAGTTGACAATTTCAGTTTGTTTTTCACGAGCAGCGAACGGTCAAAGCAAAGCGGTCGGTTTCCCTCATCAGAGGTACAACGATTCGAGTGTGTATGTGTGTGCGAATGGACCTGAGAGTTGCAGTCAGGGTTTACCATTTGGCACACTTTCATCGGGTAAAAGTGCAAGCCAACCGCCGCCGAAATTTTCATGCAGCATCGTGTTTCCGGCCCAGTGAATCACCTGGTGTATCGTCAATGGAGAGAACGCAAGGAACAACTACAGTTTCAGTTTCAGAAAGTTGGTCATAGTAACTCCGGTCATTTTTGTTTAAGCATGACGAAACACAATAAAGATATTCTACCCTCCTCATTCACTTTCACTTTCTCGTTATAAACTGTAGATTTTCGGTCTCTCATAAGAGCGAAATCCATTGAAAACAGCTTTGATTATACGAGATGGCCAACAAAGAGCATAGGAATTCAATTTATCGATGGGGAATTATCGATCTCCCAAAGAGTGAAGCGCACATCCAAGATCATCATTTGCTTTGATTATCTTCGGAACCACTCCTTCAGTCCCCCTCGATTGGTGCACATGCCAGAAAATTTCTCATCAAGAAAGTTCCTTACTATGGTGGGTTAGTGGAACTGCTGTAGCTTAAAATGAAATCAACAATTACGTTTTAATGAGATTCCTACTAAGTGATTGGTTCTTCGGCCGTCACACGTCACCAATTGGACCGGGTCCATCAAAACGACCGCCAGTAAGAACGAACTGAGTTCTCCAGAACCAAACAAACGTACTTTTTGAGTGAGTTGCCGAGGCTGACTGTTCGTTACTTGGTCGCTGAACGAGGGAGCATTAGACGAGAATAAATGAACCCGGCAGGAATTGACCTAGTTCCTACGGTTAGGAAACCGAGTCACGTCAGGTTAGATCGGTAAATGGGTCACTATGTTCAGGCGTACATGTGGTATGGATCTTTCCATAAATGAGTGAGGCTTAATTGGTAATTTCCATCAAGTTTGTTGTTTCCTTCAAGGTCGCCGCTTTTGAAACAAATACGATAACCCATATGATTTTACGATTGAAAGGCTCACTTAGCAATCTGCTGAACGGAGGTCGTAAAACAAAGAGAAAAAATTGTAGAATTTCACCTGACTAGGAATATGAAACTCGAATTCAGTAACTCGTTGCCAGAAACAGGATTTTCTCAACGTCTCCCCCAAATGGACAACTGTAGGTCATACACAATACAAAGGCCAACCACCGGATACCCACAGCTTCTCCTTTCGTTATTCAACATCGTTGCATAGTTGCATGAGGGAAGTGGTATTAAAATAAATCTGAGGATATGTGGATTCACTAGTAAGACAATTAAGTCGATGGTGTACAGTGCGAATGTTCCATCGTTTACCATCGTCTCGTCCCTCTCGTCCGTGATCTTAAACAAGTAAATTCCCTCTGACCCTTTCTGCGATCTGATTGGATCATATTCCGCGATCTGCGGCGCTTAAACTCCCACATCCCAACACGAAACCGTCTGATTACCGGTTTGTACGTTTGTAATGCTCTTGTTGTTACGTCCAGTCCATCCGTGTGCTGATGGCACTCCCACTGCACAGTCGAAGTTCATTGGGCCTTCCTGAAACTTACGGCTGTAAACAAGGTGTAGTTTCTCGCTCGGGTTATAGCTGGGCAAGCAACAGGTCCCTTGTTGCGACTGAACCATTCGACGGATTGATAAATGAACCCGATCGGTCGTGTGATTTTCGGGCCGACCTAGGAGGAGGATAGGTTCCGAATCCGATGCTGCCAAGATCACCTGATCTGTCCCCCTTGGATTTCTTTTTGTGGGGATATCTAAAGCGAACAGTTTATTGCTGAAAACTGAGAACGGTTGAGGAGCTAAAACAGAGTATTGTGGTGCAGTGCGTAAGTATTCCAACTGCTATCATTCTGAAGGTGGAAGAAAAGTATCTTCACTGGATTTTGCTATGCAAGCAGCAGAATGGAAAACATATGGAACTTTTTTATGATATGAATATTATCTTTTCCGCAATAATTGTTCTGTCTTTCTTTCGGAATTCTATCTTCGACGTAGTTAGCGAGATTGTTCAACGCGAAAACAACCAGTTGGGGGAAAAAAGAAGAATTTTGCGTGGGCCTACATTAGGGGGTATTGATGTCCACACTGATGGACTGGACGTAACAACAAGAGCATTACAAACGTACAAACCGGTAATCAGACGGTTTCGTGTTGGGATGTGGGAGTTTAAGCGCCGCAGATCGCGGAATATGATCCAATCAGATCGCAGAAAGGGTCAGAGGGAATTTACTTGTTTAAGATCACGGACGAGAGGGACGAGACGATGGTAAACAATGGAGCAATCGCACTGTACATGTCGTCCCTGTTTCAAGCAGTTGTTTTCATCTATTACTGTTA
This sequence comes from Echinostoma caproni, assembly GCA_900618425.1. Taxonomy (NCBI): domain Eukaryota; kingdom Metazoa; phylum Platyhelminthes; class Trematoda; order Plagiorchiida; family Echinostomatidae; genus Echinostoma; species Echinostoma caproni. Next base: position 14,798 of record UZAN01045015.1, read on the forward strand.
GTAATTCGGGCAGTGTATTTTTTAAGGGAGTGCAATGTCCACCTGTCATGTTTTTAGAAACAATGAATAGTTGATCGCATATCATGCAAAAGATTCCTGTTTGCCTGTGTGGATTTGGGACACCGGTTAGGTGAGTGGTTAATCAATGCAGATAAGTTATTTCTTACAAGTCTGAGTCTGGACTACGTGCCAAAAGAATCACGGCACAACAATATTTACAACAAAGCAATGAGTAAAAGCTTTGCTCTGTGGCCTAATATTGCCTGATTGCGCAGGCCAAAGCAGGTGAATTTTCTCGGAGGATTCACAGTCAGAGCCTTCAGTTAACGAAAGCCTTACCCGCAAGGCCACAGGGTAACATGTGGAAACAGTACACATAAATACACAGATATACCGACCTGGATTTTCTAAATTGTTCCAAAAAATTTAATTCACAGTTAACGTACCGATAGCTGACGAGAAGGCACTGAATCCACCATCCTCCCCATCTAATCCAGTATTTGCGTCACCGGTCAGCAGGCGACTAATCGAGTAGTCCGGTGGAAGTGCGCAACCGATTGCGCACAAACATGGCAAAGCATATGAGAACAACTCCGGCTCGTAAGGTTGACGTGACAAATTATCGAATATGAGAATAAATAATTGAGCAGTGAAGTTTCGCTCTTCTTCCGTTGCCGTGGCCTCTCCAGCAGCGCGACCGGCCCCACCCCCAGCTCCGCTAGCACCTGCAGCTGAACCATCCGTACCAGCCCCTTTCAATGCGTCACCCTTTCCGGGGACAGCAGACGATGCAGATTCATTTGTCCATCCGTCGGAACTGTAATACGTTCCGCAACGTTGATAGAATTCAGTCAGTACGCGCAACGAGACCACGGACTGTTCAGAAGCCAAACAAAAGAAGGTAAATAAGAGTTTAGTAGCTGTTGCAACTCAAATCCGTTCAAACGAATATATTTGCATGCTCTTATGCGGACGAACAAAACGGTGATGATTAAGATGGGTCGTATAAAACCGGAGCATTCCATCTACTTTTTTGTTAGTGAGCCCCAATGGATATTAATACACTGGCGAATAAGCTCGTTTTCAGTGATTCCTAATTATACTAGTAAAACAACATAAACCACTAATTAAAGAGAAAATCGTCAAGAGAATAGAAAAATGTAAATCATCGACGACCAGCACTGAGTTCTTCTTGANCCGAATAGAAAATTCTTAATAAATATAGTTGATGGTTCATTCGTCCGACCATAGAGATTACTTTGGATGTGAGGTGTGTGGACGTCCCAGGGTGGTTATAACACCTCGGGGGAACACAGAGGAGTCTGTATGAACGGATTCTACTGTGACAAGTATCGGACAGCGAACCCGCCTTGAGTGTCAACAACAAAACTAATATAGGGGTAGAATGCATGGGCCCTGTTGACATTATGACTAGTTTTCGCCAGATGTGAAGCTACTGCACTGGCAAGCGATTTAATGGCTTTGGAGTTCAGCATCGAAGGGTGGTGTTCATGAATCCGATCGGGCAATAGCCTGACCGTATGGCTTATGAGTGTAGTTCCACAGAAACAAGTGCAGGCAACCTCTTGCTATGTTGCACATATGAGAAGCCGCATTTTCCAATATTTCTCCACTTTTAGCTAACCCAAACCAGCTGTATACGAAATAACGTAGGTCTGACTACGTAATGTTTCACTTCCTGATACTTACTGGCTGGGTCTATGATCCATGTACGAATTGACCAGTGACCAAACAGCATGTGATTTCGCATTTAGCCAAGGACATTTCACCTGATTTGGTGCATACATGACACCGTTCACCGATTAGATAACTCTTGTGATGAAGGTAGGTACACAGTAGTCCAAGACGTGACAATGTTTAAGCACCTACCTATCAGAGAGAAGCAGGATGTGTTGGAAATGCTTAATCAACTAGGTGCATTTCAGAGCTCTGTAGTAAAACCACTTGGTACTTCGAGGAAACTCCGTGGTGTCTCCGTGGTACAGATGGTCAAAACCTACCTTGCCAATATAGTTCTTATATTATACGTGGATGACTTCTGCGTTATTCCAAAGTTGGCTGTCCAATGCCAATCGCAACACGATTTCTCGAGGACGCTCTATTTTACTAATCATAGATATCGCCCTTCGTCATAGCAAAGTTGCAGCATTATTGAATTTAACATTGGAACGACTTCCTCCGAACTGTTCCTTAATGATACAGCCAATGGGCCACGTTATAACTTAGTCTATCAAATGTTCATTCTGAAAATATTTACGACTATATGTTTTGTGCTTCGTATAAGTGGGCAGTGGTCGTGCATCTGGTCAAACAAGCTCGAATGTCTGTAGATCCACACGTAAGGACAAAAAAACAACGAATCATTCGATAATGGAGCTGCCAGAGGATAAATGCTATGGGGTAGAAAATTTTGCTTCTATCGCCTCCATTGATGAACTTATTTTTGAGGATATCATCTGTTTCGAATTTGATAATGAAGAAGTAGGTTACTTAGAAGTGTTATAGAAAACCTCACTTTTGGTGTTTAGAAAAACGTGTCTCGAACCAATCGAAGCGTTGCATTCAAGATGAATTGGAAGTAGTGAATGCACCGAAAGTTATCTCAACCAGAGAACAGAAGAAGTTACTGGATAACGCCTGAGCTAATGTTTGGCCTTCGGGTAGATTAGTGGAGTGTGCAAATAGGGCGCTCGTTGAGTTGCAACAGAAAGCCAAGGTGAGGCAAACAATGATCTATGGTTCTGCTTCAAATAAATCTTAGTAATTTCATAAAGATTTCTACAATACTTTAGGGATACTGGAATGGTTTTATCCAGCTTTTGTGGTCACTTTCATTACAATAGACACCAAAATCACGGTCAGGTTTGTAGTTGTAAGATTACTCTCGCTTAAGGGAGTGAAATGCACCTCATGGGCTATGCAAACGAGTGAACGACAATCGCAGTTGTCCTTGCTAGAGCAATGATGAGATTGAGTATGTCACTTGTCAATTACGATCTGGATCTAATGCGTCCCCTATTGTGTTAGAGCGATGTATTTCGACAATCACGTTATAGCCTCATGTGCTGAGCTTAATCAAGCACTAGCGCCATGTCCAACAACACGACACTAAAGTGGACCAACGTTGGCCATAACAAATATACTGATCGGTTTCCGTGAATAACGGCAACAACAAAAACGAACGACGAAACTGTTGCAGACACTACGGTACACGTAGTTAAGCAGAAAAGCACGAAGAGATAGCACAGCGAAAAAAAGAGTTGAACGTACTACGTACACCCAGTAACGGATATTTCACTTGTTTTCGTATACTTGGTTCCTCTTGAACACAGTTTCATCAACGAATTAACCTTTACATCGAGTGTGTACTATCTAGTCTAAATGATCGATTATGCTCTATTTCATTTCAGTGAATAGAACGCTGCAATGTACCAACAAAGCACCTAGTAATTTCTATACCCAAAAATGTCAAGGAATCATTGGCTTTTTCTTCACGAGAGACACAAAGATGTGGATTATTAGAGTTAAATTGTTTGAAAAGGGACTTAAAACGTTCACGCTCCGTAAGAATAAAAATATCGTCCATATATGGCTGCAGAACTTCCATGTCTTATATACTAGACAACGAACCAAATTCCTTTTAATTTTCAGCGGTAAAATACTTAGGAAATAAATGTATTGGTCTCTTCAAGATGTCTGTCGATGAACTGAATGATGCACCGAGCCATCTAATTGGCAGAAGATAGGCTTTAATACAATCCATGTGGACGAGGTTTAATCCTTGCACTAAAAATTACTTATAATTTCCAAAAATCAATCGTAATAATAAATAATAATGAAAATATTTTTATCCTCAGAACCACATAAAAAATCAGTCGTAGTTCAGAAGCTGGTGTTTACATTTAAATACTTATCTTATTTTTAGCCCGTGATTAAGCACTCATCAAGTCGTCCAAGGAACAGTTTTACATGTTATAATGACCTGAAAAGAATCGCATCTTGAGTGGCTACTTTTCAAACGAAAGAATCAAAATACGGCAATCGATCGCACACATAAGTTCCAATGGAAAAATGCAATAACTTTTTAAAGTTTATTCACGAGGTTGATAAATCCAGAAAGCCAGGATATTGGGCCATCAGGATTTTGTCCGAAACAACTATCAAACAATTTTAGCAGATTTGTTCAAATCAATTAGCAATAAATTCTCCGCAGAAAACAAACGTTGTGATTGCACTGGCTCAGTTCATACTACTTCTCCAATTATTTCAACTCTAAACCACGAAATGAAGGGAAACCTCAGAATGGAAGGAGACATAAGGTATCACTAACTGACAGTGCTCTAGTGGAAAATCCATTAACTTACCTCTCGTGAAAGATTTCGAAGGTCAACGGACATCTTTTTCAACAAAGCCGTCATCATAGGTGGGCGGATTTGTTGCATCAAGGCCACTAGAAAATCACAAACGACATCACGTTGATGATTGGTGATGGCACGGCATTTGGACAGTCGATAAGCGGTTTGCAAAGTAGCTTCAAACAACCCGCCTGCTGTACCTTCCTCGCCTAAGAAGTGCGCATGACGCGTGAGAAGAGGCAGAACGCTGTTGCACAGATATCGGTTGAGTGCCAAAGCCATATCACTGTCAGGTACAACAGACTGAAACACAAATAAAAAAGAAGAGAAAACGTAAGAATATGAATGATATATTCATTAGAGAAGACAAAGAGCCAAGAACAAATTTTATTCGCATAATGGGAAAAATATAAATGCGTTTCAGGAATAACAAATGTGATATATACCATTAGAGTTTAACATTAAGTCGATGACAGTGCGTACTGTACACTGAAGAGGCTTACCGAATCCAGAAGAGTTGCTGCTCGTAGGTCGGGTAAGAAACCGTTCTCGAGTAACCGCAAAAAGGTAGCCGCATCAGAGATTCCATAAACACGTTCCAAGAATAAAACCACTGAAGCTTTGTGATCTGGCAAAAGTCCTGGAGGCATGCCAGCTTTATCGATCCATTCCTCTTCACCTTCTTCGTTAGTCTGAAATGGGACAGAGGTTAGATAGCGCAAGAGCTGCTGGAATATGTAGTGTGTCTGGCCCTCAGCTCTAAACTGCGTCATCACCGAATTCGAAGACGCAATGAATTTACAAGTCGAAGGTGTACATGCGGTTGTAAAACGCATTTCCTTTACCTAGGTTAGGAACGGTTGATTTTTAGATCATAGGATTGTTTATAACGGCACGCTAACTAGTATTTGAATATCATTGCGGCAATTTATTCTTTTCTCAGTTAGCAGTAGCACTGAAAATAATCAAGGGAATAATAAAGTTTGTGAAGTGTTACTCCTGCGTTTATCATGAATGAGCTCACCTGCACCTCCAACTTCGGAGGAGGTAGAATGAAACGAAGGGATAGCACGCCTTCCAGATCGTTCATGCTGACCAAAGACTGTAAAATAGCTCGAGCACGTAAAGATTCACTCTTGGTGGTCTCCATCTCCGGGGCACAGTATCCTAACAAATTAACCAGTACTGAATGGAACGTCAAAATTGCTGCTCCCAAGTCAATGTAGTCCGGGTTATCTTCGGGCTGGATGATAGTAAAGAAAATAGAATGCTTATTGTCGTTAGTAACAAGTTATTATTTTGTTATGTGAACGAATATAGATAGATATAGATATTAGATAGAAAACCCGAAATCGATTCCACAAAATTTAAGAACAGTGAACATATGTTTTCGGTGAATTCCTTTTCAAGCTTTTACAATCACATTTATATGAAACAATTTCATTATGGTCAAACAGAAAGGTGGATGAGTCATGTGTTTGGCAATGAGCTCAAGAGAAATCAAAATTTGTGCGCAGTTTGGATCACATAACCAAAGTGATTACGTCATGGTCGTGTGAATAAGCGNNNNTAAGCGATTTTCTCTTCCCCTGGCCAGGGGAGTTTGAGAGCTTGAACCAGTTTGCGTTGTGCGCACAGCTCAGGCTTCATGAGCGGGATGCTAATCGCCTCTGCTAACGTCGGAAACCGTGTTGCTCTCGAGGGGTGTGGTGAAACTCTATAGATGATTGTAAATGCTGAGCGCATGTCAACCAAGTGTCCCGTCTCTACCAGGATGAGCAACCATCGAGCTTGATACAGCTCCACTCCCACCCTGTGTGAGCCTACGTGGATTGTGTTCTTTGATCCGTTGAGATTACTGTCTTGTCGTTCGACCTACGTAAGTCGCACTATAGGTACACTTGAATCGGTAGACAATTGGTAGACCCGTGTTCGCCTACACTGTGTTCTTAATCAATGGACATATTCCGTGATTTGAAAACTACCTATCCACAAAATTTGATATATAAAAGTGATCCGAGCAGAATTCGTGAAGTAATAGCTGGTTCATTTCGAAATAGGCTAAGTATTATAACCTATTTTACACAACTTTAATACAATGTTATTGGAGCGTGTCAGTTACCGTAGATAATTCCACTTAATAATGAAAAGTGAAAATAGCCGGAGTAGAAAAAGCATAATTAAAGGCTACAGAAAAATGGAATGAAGAATCCAAGGTAGATAGCTATGATATTTTAAAAACGCTTGTTATTTGTTTTAAGCTTTGATGAAGACATAACCAAAGGCTGCTTACCGGAAGACATTCGAAATTGTAGGGTAACGGAACAAACAAATTGGCATCTTCGTAATCCATCATGACCGTTCGCCAGCCTAAGTCTTCATCCTCGGGATTCAGACCAGCTGCCTCAGCCTCTTGAGCCATTTTGACTAATTTAATTTGAGCTGACATAACCAAACCCTCCTTCATGGCTTTTAACAGTCCGCCACCGGCAGAACTTTGCTGTCCATCGGCATCAGTAGCATTCATCTCTCCCATGTCACGACTTCCGTCATTCAGTGAACCCGGTCCACCTGGAGGTAATTCACCTCCGTCAACTCCTTGTGTCCCTCCTGCTGGTTTTAGAGTTTTGGAGCCACCACGTAAAGCTGGACCCAGACATTCTGGTCGTCGAATCAACAGACGCACCACAAGGTTGGCATTTTCTTCCACAGTCTCCCCTTAAAGAAGTCCAATGAAAGGTGCATGGATTAGTAAAAAAATGATTAGAACCACGCATATTAAGTCTGAAAATGAAGTACCAATATTAAGTTTGTTCTTCTTGCTGGGCACGAATTTAGGATTAAGGTAAAAATATTTAAAGACAGTGATATACTGAAAATAATTTGGGCTATCAATGGTAGTTTTTGAAAAATAATTTTTTACACAATCAAACGAAGGTCAAGTAGATTAAATTTCACCCAAACGAAGTAACGAACATACAGTGGTAACAGCTGATCAAATCAATCAACTGGCAACACTAAAAGGAAAGGAATAGAACACCAGTCTCCGAAGCAGATCAAAATTAAAGAAACATGGATGACTTAGTTTTGTGAACACAAGTCCTGAGAAAATGATCATAGGTTTAACCACATATCAGTTCTTACCAAACAAAGAATTTTACTCACCGTTCACCCAAACGGTAAAACGCAAGAAGTCTAGAAATCGTTCACCTTCAACCGGATCCCAACCGATATCAGGGTAACCTTTAGCCAACAGTTCTGCGTTAGATTGGACACCACAACGAGACAAATATACAGCAACCTGATGTATTGTGAATGGAGAGACAAAGGTAGATAGGTGGGTGAAGTTGCTTGCATAGGACCATTAAATCAGATTTTGATTGACGGTCAAAAACTCGTGATCCGAAAGCGTTGTTATTATCGGTATTAGGCCAGTAACTGTAGTTTAATGGGCTACGTTGATATAAACGATTACATTAAATACATAAGAGAAAACAAAGACAAGACGTAGGAACGTCCATTCGGGGGTGGGGTATATAGCTAAAAAGCATTTCAACTCTAGCCTTGCTAATCGATTTGCTGATAATTACCAAAATGAGGGACAGGCTGAAGACCACTTCATCGTCATTTAATAAGACTTATTAATTTCTGTTGAAAGAAAATTAATGATAATGTACGTTATTTTGGTGCAAAGGTTGTTTTACAACCGAAGATTCTTTTCCGTATAAAACTGCAATTCAGCTTGCAACACTCAAGTATAGGATAGTACGGTATTGAGCATCGGACCGGTATCCGGAGAGGTATGAGACAAATGAGCTAATGTGAGGAGGCACAAAACGGTGATGGGTTCCAGAGGGATGAATAAACAATAAGACGTAAACAAAAAGTGAGTTTTCATTTTTTGGGTTATAAATAGCACATGAAGACAGCAAAAGCTTGCGGGACTACGGTAAAGAGTTAGATTATGGAACAGGCATTGGAAAAGTTGCATAACCAATGCTTGTTGCCAGGTCAGGGTGGAAATATAGCTTTGAAAGTGTTAGGTTGCTTATCAAAAGGATGATGGAGATAGTCCACCCTCTTGCTGAGGTAGTTTCTCAGGAACCAAGCCATCTAATCTGGAGTAGACAGATAATATATATATATATATATATATATATATATATATATATATATAAACTCCTTTAGGCTTTGTTCGACATACACATTTAAAATGTGAAATGCTCTAACAGGATATGGTTGAGCCAAATGTTTCTTATTCTAAAGTGAGATACAGTGGAGAATAATAATAAAAGTTGCTGATTAAGCAGCCTGGGGACAAATTTCATCAAACTCGTTCGGTATTTGTCAGCTCGAGACATCTGCGATATTGCCAAAACATCTAGCTATCTCTTAAGAATTTTGTGCACACTGAAATTGATCTACTTTGCGGTGGTGAGACGTAAACGTGAAGTGTAAAAGATAAATGCGAATTGTATTGTCCGCAGAAAGTTGTACGGTTCTGATGGGTAGACGAGAAGCAATAGGCTGTCGTGGACAAGTGCTCATGCAGATCATTGACCTTCACGCATCATGATAGATGTCATCAGATAGATTTCTTCTGCGCCTGGGGAAGTCAGAACCGATATTGCCCGGGAGAAAGGCAAAGGCGCTCAGAGAATAAACTCACAGAAAACAAGGAAAATATTCATCGGAAACTTTTCCTGTGAACCACTTTAGGCCGTCTAATTCAGATTTATGGAATCTGCTGAAATAGCGGTTAGAGATACTGAGCAATTTGTTGTCACAAACTGTGGAGTATGTATTTACCTACTTTCCATGCACATTCAGTTTGGCCGAATTATACATATTTATCTTGGGACTGCATTAAGATTCTTGTTTATTAACTTTTTCATTCAATGATTGACCAAATGAGTAGTCACAAGATGGCAGCTAAAATCAGCAAATGACAGCACTAGGGTAACCGTTGTAGAAGTTGAGACTGTGCAAAATTAAGGTTCAAAAACTTAATATTTGAACAGTTAACATAACTCACTTTTTCCAGCTGTCTTTCGCGTAGGGCTAATGCCAATTCGTTGTTATCCATAAGAGACGAATAGGCAACATCAAGCGGACAAGTACCACGTAGGCTGGGGCGTGCTGCACACATCCAATCGATTGGAAGTGAATAAGATAGCGAAAACAATAAATTATGACTTCAGGATGACAAATACAGAACGTACTTCCTTGAGATTCTAATCATCGATTTAAGAACACATTTTTAGATGATCATTAACCTATAGAAGGTAAGGCACCAACATATCATAAAACAGAATTCAGATCCGGAAAATATAAGAAACCAGACATATATACATGATGGGATAAAAGCTTCGGCGTTCCTCTAGGTTAAGGCAGTATCTCCACTTACGAGTGAAGTGAAATATTACTTTTGGAGCACCATCACAACATTTGAAAACTCTAGTCCTCAAACTTTGAAAAATATGAATAAAATTAAAACTAAAGCCAATATAGTAATACTTTAACCACTATAGTATTGTGCAAACAAAGCACATTATTATCGTGCAGAGCGACCATTTCGGTACAAAAGCTCAATGTACCTTTTGGACACACCCTCTATGAGACCCCAAACACTTCCTCCTCAACAGACCGTCATCTCCTTCTAATGGCTACTTTTGGTATTATTTATTGTGGGATTACGGGATTGGAGACCAAAAGCATCAACTTGTGTTTATCTTTCTTTTTAAGGTTCTGGGGTAGCCCATTAGCATTCCCTCTTATGTTTTGCTATATACATATATATACAGGTATTGACCAAACTCGTACAACATCCGGATTTTCGTCACTGGTGTTCATCTCAATGTTATTATTTTGTTATATGAACGAATAAGATGTTAGATAGAAAACCCGAAATCGATTCCACAAAATTTAAGAACACAGTGTAGGCGAACATATGTTTTTCACGGGATTGAATATGCTTTTGCCACGCATCACACGCAACATATCTGATATAATACCCACATATGCCTTTGCTTCTATTGATCACATGCCATTAAAATGTAAGATTTCGTGATTTCGACGATGGTTGCTGGTGCATCAATTGTAAAATAACAAAGTAGAGAACGTAACTAGAAATTATTTAATAAAATAACTCATACAGGCATTCTTTTTTCGTCTCGTCCATGTTCCATTTTCCTGTTTTCATTTGAGGGCATTGAAGGTAGTCGCTTCAGCATGGAGTCCACAAAGTTGACTGTCAAACACAATTTACAAGTTTCCTCTAATACACCGCACACCCTAACGACTGACAATCACTGTGCAGGCAACTGACTTATCCCTGTTTCTTATACAGGGAACGGTTTTCGATCAAATTAAAATCCCAGCTGCTGCGCGGTAACCGATCAAATTCGACATTGAACTTGACCCCTCCAGAGACTGTATGAACGTGAAAAAATAATTTTAGTTAAGTCTAACGGGTTCCTACTGCAAACCTCATGCGGGAAAATATACCAACCTTCATCCGTGAAAACTTTGACCTCCGCAATTGCATGTGAAGAGTAGAAGGAACCGAAAACCTCCCTTATCAGTGCAAAATATCTTGCGATATCTAGATCGGTGTGCGCAGGAGACCATAAACAAGGCACACGGTATTTACTTTCGATCTAACTCGTTAGGCGGGATGAGAATTAACTTCTTTTGACAGGTAAAACGAAAATCATTAGAAAACTAGCTTAGCAGATCAGTTTTCACCGCATGCTGAATTACTCGTTGGGCACCAGAGAGATAAACCCACTGCCGAATGGACAGGAAACGCCGCTCGAATGTGTTGCTGAAATCAATAAACGCTCTGCTCGGTTGGGAGTTCAATAACGGCTTCATATCACGTGGCCTCAGCTGCACTTTAAACTGAACCATCATTTTCTAAACGAAAGCGTGAAGGAAAAACCGCCAATCAACCCGGACTATCCTCCAGATTGGATTTTGCAACCGTTCTCTGATGCGGTCAAATACAATCAACGTCTTTCTTTAATATGAGCGGTTTTAGCCCTCTCAATTTATGTTTTGATGGAGAAATTTCTTTGAATGAAAAACGCCGTTTGAGGAGAAAGCTTTCTTTTCGGCGACTTATCAACTGGCTAAAACGTCACATTTTATATTATTATTTATTATATTTTAGAAAAGAGGAAACAGAATCAATGATTAATCAAATGGGGAATAATGTTATTGTTTGCTGTTCCAATTTGTTTGCATATCCAACAAATTGGACTTATGTTCACATCGAAGCACTTTCTTAAGACACCAACTGAATCATCGGATTTATGTGCCTCTCGGTTAAATTGCCTCTAGGCGTCAATTATATGCCAAAACCTTTTGAATGGTTCAACCGGTTTGGGTATGGTGATACTACAAGACGATTATTCAACGAGCTGCACACCTCAAGGTCTACTTTCGAAAATCAACTTGGACTGCTTTCAGTATTGTAGATAATATGTGAGTAGGGTGCACGGTACCATCCGTCAGCCCCCCCCCTTTTGTTATTTGCTTATTCTTGAATCATTCTGATGTCTGTCAAATAATTTAAGAATTTATTTAAGTTAGAATGTTAATTTTCTTAGCTCCATCGCCACAACGACTACCTAAATGATTTCTGCTGGCGTAGATCCATTGGGGACCAATCGACAATGAAGTCATACACTTGTTCTTCCACCACTGACCACATGGTGAGTCATATCTGGTCTCTCTTGATACTTCCAGGGCGTTCGACCGAGTTTGATATAACAGACTCTTGGTAACTTTTCCGAAGTTTGACCCTACCCGTGTTTTACCACTTGTGTCCAAAGCTACGTTGACGATTATTTGTTACCTGTTCTTGTTGATGGAGTTAATTCGAGAGCGATTCTATTCAACTCCGGAGTTTATCAGGGTTTTGTGATATCTCCTATTCTCTCCGTTTTATGCAACGAAAATATTTTTTCACAAACTCCTAATCACAACCAGATCCTTGAGGTTAATGCCACCGTAGACTATTCTGTTTACAGAACTTCCCATGTTTCCTCCAGCACGATCACCTAAAATGGGTTTCTGTGTGTACTTCACTTCAAGCTTGGTTGTCATCGCTACCTAGTGGAGGTGCACTAAAATAGTTTTTAATACCGTTAACACCTTTTGTGTCTCGCAACCCGCATTTCGACTCCTATTTTTATCCGTCAACATTTTCATTTTCGCTCTTCTTTATCTTGATCCCCAATATTGTTGAAGTTGCGCCACGGCTGTCTGGGAAGATTTTCAAATTTTTCTCGTAAAACGGTCTTTCAACCCCTCTTTGCTTCTCACTCTATAGAGGACCCATATTCGTCTCACTATAGAACGTTGTATATATGTCTGGGGTGGGCCTTCTCTTGAGCAATTTTGGATCGTGTTCAGAATAAAGCACTTCGCCTTAGTGCCAGTCTGCCCTTATCAACAATAACTTACCGGTAGCCGTTTGGTAGGTTCTCTGTTTACTTTTCACCAATACCATCAGCTATTATTTTCTCCTCTCTCTCCTAGTGAGACCCACTGACAAGCAGTAAGTCATGCCTACTAAACAACCCTAAAACCTATTGAACTGTAGTGTTCGAATCCTCTTTCTTTCGACAACCACGGAATTGTAGAACACTCTTCCTTACTCTGTTTTTCCTTATCCTTATAGGCGTCCTATTTTGAAGCGCAGAATTGGTAAACTATGTCTATTGTAAATGTATATCCACAAGTCGAGACCAATGTCATCCACTACATGAGCCCGTGAGACGACGAGACAAAACATCACCGAACGGGAACATTACTTTAAATACCTGAGGGGAGCTAGTGGAGACCATGACCAGCATTTTAAATATACTTACCCAGCAACATAGACGAATTTTCAAGCATGTAGCTCAAATGTTCAAACATAGCTTTTTGATTTCCTCGGGAGGTACGACAGAAATAGCAGAGGAATCGACAGCACTGAACCACCATCTCTGTAGGACCAGCAACATTCCGCTGTTGCTCTTGTGTAGTACTCAATCCAAGACCTGTGTTAAATCACAAAGACGGGAGTTAACAATGACATTACCAACGAAAGGTAGTAAACAGAGCAAAAGCTGTTCGGTAGAAAGCTATGTCCATTTAGTGTTTGTGGGTATCGACCAGGGTCAACCGAAGGCCCACCTAACTGCTCGATTTCTTGCTGATTTGTGGTTCATTGAACAGTAAGGGAAAGGTACAACCAGTCAGCAAAACAATGAGAGAGATGAAATGATCGATGACCAACGGGGACGCTATCACTGATAAACTTAAGGTAGCCTTAGGTAATATATGGTCATGCTAAGGTAACCTTCGGGTTATTATTATTAATTCATTGTACTGAAGGATTTGATTCAATCGTAGCTTGTAGAGTAAAAAGGGTAAAATAAAAAGCTAGGACGTCCTGTACAGCCGTTAAAACTTGGTTGGATCTCATCAGTAGTGCGACTCCGTCAACGCGATGGAGGATCGAACCCGGGACCTCAGAGGTATAACACTAATATTCTAGCCACCTGACCGCTGACCACCGTTTTTCATTTTGTCCATACAAGCCATTTTAACAAGCATTTTGTGACAATTCTAGTTCATTAATGTCAGCACCAGCCTCCAGGATTATGACCTCGTTGGAAAACTTCCGAACATAATTGATAGTACATGAGAGCAGTAGAGGATTTAATTCGATTGCGCAGTTAATTTCCCTGTATAAAGTGTTTTCTAGCTTTTCAGTCCGCACTTCGTTTGATTTACTCAGGACGAAATTCACCATGATGTTGCTATTATTGCACAAAAAGGTCACCCATTCCGACAAACACGGTCGGATTTGGTGACTGGAACCAAAATAAAAACCGAAAACACCACCAATCGGTGTAAATGATTTACTAAATCAAAGCGATTTTCACCAACCAAGTAGCAATAATAATCAGTAGGGCAGGCGTCACGCATCTGGTTGCCCAACTCTAGCCTAGTGTAACGGTTTCCAGCCCATGGTGCAGTATCGTTGGCAGTTTTGATAGTGTAACATGCAATAAATGTCTAATGCACCCGAAATTCCCACAACACAATTTGTGTTGATAGACACGGGGGTAAATTGAAACAATCAGAGCAACTAACAAAAAACATAAACACATCTCACATTTTGCATAAATGCACACACCACTAATGGCATGTTTTCTTGAGGGCACAAATGTTAGGATGCCTTATGAATGTTTTATTCATTCATTCAACGCTCACTTACTAGATGATATAGTCCTGCATTTAGCTACGGTCTTGCACAGGGAGATAGTTGCGGGTCGCGCGTGTACAAAACCGCTTGTAGTGAGGATATCAACAACTAGACAGTTATTATCATGATGTTCCAAAACTCCGGGGGGAATTGAACTAACCTTCTTCTTGCACTGCAGGCAACCCGCTGTTACCCGAACCTGGGGTATTGGCTGCATTTGGTACGGAAAGCCCGACTGTCTCTACCATGTTGTCGGTGGTCATGAGAGAGACAGGTTGAACATTGGCACCGGCAACCGACCCAGGCTGTTCCAATGTGGCTTTGGTCAGTGTTTGCACCATCAGCTGCATCACTGTCTCATGTACAGCCAAGCACCGGGTGAGATCAGGATGTTGGAAGAAGATTTTGTTGTTCATAAGGTCCCTATACCAAACAACAGGGACAGATTAAAGTGAGATTACAGGGACAGGAGGAAACCTTATCGGTTTAAGTTGGTCTACAGGAATAAAACCAAATATGGCGACTGCTTACAGATAAAAGAATAATATAGAATAGCACATTTTGAAATACGGGTGACCGTTGGTAAGTACTTTGTAATGCTTAGTGCCATTTTAAGTAGTCTCACGAAGGAGTATATCATAGGAAATTTGGTTTGGTAATTTCTATTTACTGGAGTAAAAATGGTGGTGGCATCAACAGTTTAGTATTAGTGAGGAATAGTAGTCCATTAGGTGATAACTCAAAGGTATGAATACATATATATATATATATATATATATATATATAATTACCTTCGTTCATTCCGTGTATCTCATAATATATCACACGTTTACGTGCGATAGAAATGTTGGTGATAACCGACAAGGAGCAGTGGATAGCTGCTTCGTTCTGTTTGGGACTCGTCAGCAATGCGTACTTTTTGTGTCCATGTCAGGACTCCAACCGCGAACTTTCGGGTTCGGATTTCAAACCCTTACCAC
>UZAN01045016.1:8800-24838 GCA_900618425.1 Echinostoma caproni
GCTATCAATTTGACTTGAAAAAGTTTCCGATTACACAAAGATCTTTGTTGTCCCGTTTAGCTGCGATCTACGAACCGCTGGGGTTGATCAGTCCCTTCATTCTGCCCCTAAAGTTATGATTTCAAGAATTAAGTAAAGAAGGAAAAGGTTGGAATTAACTGATCTCGATTGATTGCTCTAGGTGGCGACAGTGCAGCACGGTTTTGGATAAGCTGAAAAATGTCTATTTGCCTAGATGGTACTCAAGTGAACGCATCGAGCTAACCTCAGAAATAGAATTTCATTTGGCCAGTGACGCATCGGAAAGGGGCTACGGGGCTGCGGCCTATTTTAGTTTCGTCGGCATTATTGCACCATCGAGGTGGGTCCTGGTAATGGCTGAGTCTCAAGTATCACCCTTGAAGTGTGTTACTATACCCCGGCTGAAGCTATCAGCCGCTGTGCTGGCTATGCAGTTAGCTCGAAAGATACAAAGCGAAATTGAACTAACGCTGAGACGGACAGTGTACTGGTCTGACTCTGCGTCGGTCTTATACTATACCCGAAATAATAAAAGCCGCTTCTCTGTCTTTGTCGCTAATCGCGTGACTAGGATACCAGACATTTAATCGCCAGAGCAATGGAGGCATGTACAGGGTAAGAATAACCCCGCTGACTTGGCGTCAAGAGGTATGGTCTCCGAGGGTAATGAGCAAATGCACTGGTTCTTTGGACCTACGTTTCTGAGTAAAGCAGGTTATGTTGATGACTGCATAGGTTCTCATCCAGAACCCTTAGACGAAATCTTAGAAATCAGGAGCGAAACGTTCATTGCTTCGATTAGTCAAACCAGGAGCCAGCAGTATTTTGAGAGGTTCTCTCCGTGTTTTGCGATTCTGAAATGGGTAGCATGGATGTTAAGGTTTAAACGGTACCTCCTTATTCTTGTGAAAGGTCAGGCTAATATGTCATTGCGGGTAGGTCCGTTGACAATGGAGGACCTGCGAGTCAGCCGTGCAGTAGTGACAAGAGTTGTGCAGACCGAATGCTTTCCTAAAGAGCAACAGGTGTTACTTGAGGATAACCCGAATAATCAGAGACTTCCCTATTAGAAAGCTCAGCCCCATCTTAGTCGATGGATTCTTACGCGTTGGTGGCAGCCTGCAGTGGTCCCATATGTCGGATTCGCTCAAGCATCCAGTGATCCTCCACTCCAAGCATCATATTACGAATCTGATCATTAGATATTATCATGAAATTGATGAACACGTCGGTTGTAATCAGGTCCTGGCAAGCGTTCGAAAGAGGTTTAAGATATTTCAAGGTAGAGCCTCAATTCGACCTATCATTGGCAAATGTATGTCGTGTCGAAGGTATACAGCGCGCCCGGGTAACCAGTAAATGGCGCCTTTGCCCTTCGAGTGCGTCGTTCACAGTGGGCATGCCTTTGCTCATGTCGGAGTTAACTTCTTTGGCCCTACGTACGTTCGACAAGGGAGATCAGAATAAAAGCGTTATGGGTGTTTGTTTACCTTTTTGAAAATTAGGGCTGTTCACATTGAGGTGACCCATTCCCTTTCATAGGACGCCTTTCTGCAAGCACTGGTACGTTTTATAGCCAGGCAAGGGAAACCCAGAGTGATTTTTAGTGATAATGGGACCAACTTTAAGGGAGCTTACAACGAGCTTCGTGCTACTCTCAACATTCTCGAAGAAAGAAAGATCAAGGGATTTATGTTAGGGCGGGAGATCGAGTGGCGTTTTGGCTCTCCCAAGGCCAGCCACTGGGGAGGTGTATGGAATAGAATGATTCGCTTGGTGTGCCGAATCCTGCGCGCAGTCACTCAGGGTCAAAACGTTACAGACAAAGCTTGTTGACCTTCTTTTCCGAAGTAGAGCGAATATTGAACGATCGCTCGTTGGTGCCCTTGACCGACGATCCCAAAGCCTGAGATGCATTGGCCCCGAACCAGTTGATGCTGTTCAGAGATAACCAAACTCCCATGGATTTTTGTGACTTTCCAAAATCATGTATAAAGTTTTGGAGGCGGGTGCAACTACTAGCCAATACGTTTTGGAAACGCTGGAAATCTGAGCATTTGTGCATGCTCCAAGAGAGACAGAAGTGGTTCGCGAGAACGCGAGAGTTAAAAGTTGGTGATTTGGTCCTGGTGACAGATGAACGGGTCCATAGAAATCACTGGCAGTTGGAAGTCGTTTGTGAAGTTTTCCCAGATACGGATGGCCTGTCACGGGAGATGTTAGTGCGGACATCTTGGAGTGTTTTGAGATGGGATGTTCGGAAACTTTGCTATTTAGAAAGTACGGATTAATGTCGAGTTATATCTCGACATGGTTGCACTTGTATATAGCGTTCATCTCGCAACCACATCATGATGTATTTATATAAAAAAGCTATTATTTCTTTATCGAATCCATATGTGTGCGCTTGTGGAAAAGAATCAATTATAACTGTTGCGATTGACACCAGTCAGTTTCGGGATACGCACCCAATCAGCGTTGTGTTCGTGCTAATTTTTCTCGACTCTGTTTATAAAACGGGTCTTGGTGATGCTTAAAGTTTTGTCATCTAGGTGTGGTGACTTTATATATTTGGGTTCGTGTGATGATCGTCTGTGCAACTGTGGTAACAAGCCAGGGGCGTCGAGTGTCATTGGATCTTTATAGTTTATCTGTTTCATTGGATTTAATGGTTTGTGATATGATACAGCGAATTATACCTGCTAGATGTCATCTGACCAGTGGTTGGTCTTATGTTCTCTATCAGTGCTGCCGTATCGTTGGTAACTGAGATTCGTACACCGCTAGGTCTAGATAAGGTTCCGGATTTGTTGAACTTGAACTACGCGGTCTGTATGCGGTGAGTAAAAAAAACTTGAATGAATTGTCAATAATCTGTCGGCATTAACGACGAGTGACATTCCGAAATACATACTGGGAGTGTTCGCATCCTTTGTGTTAGTCCGGTAGCGATCAAATTCTTATGTCGTCTTTACCGTCTGTGGCATGGTGCTTGGCGTTCCTTGCGTTGGGTACCGGGGGCTTGTGACGGCGGGTTTGGCGTTTAGGTTTCGGCGCGACCAGTTCGTGCATGGGACTGTCACCTATTCCGTATTTGCCTACAAATAATCTCCAATTGGAAGTAACGGGTGATGTCATCTTTACCGTCTGTGGTCTGGTGCTTGGTGTTCCTTGCATTGGGTACCGGGGGCTTGTCTGATGACGAGCTGGGTTTTTACCTGGCACCAATATCACTGTCTGAGGCAATGATCGCAGGCCCAAAAAAGATACATTTACGGAGATGCGATCCCCACGGTGTACGAATGGAGTAGGATGTCATTGCAGTCACCGGCCGTTACAGTCGTCCGAAAAAAATCACCAAGATGATTGATCCATACTCTTGCAATGACCAAATAGAAAGGTTTCAGTACCACGCCGGTTGAGGCGTTCGGTGTGAATCAGCTTGATTACCAACAACGAACAGCATCAGAGCTACAGGTTTGTGATTCACAATCCAGCATGTTTTAAAGCTGACGAGAACGTTTCTGTCGCACGCTTCGCGAGACTAATTGATTGCTCGGTTTACATCTGAGAATGTTGAATCCAAAGGCACCCAAGTCAGCATGATATTGCTTTGTAGATGTACACCCTCCAGTTATGGTTCCAAAAGTTGCACAGTACGACCCTCAACTATGAATAACCCATGAGCACCTAGGTTCCAATAGCCGGTGGTGTATAGTCTCTTGCAAAGAGTTCCTGATTACACCATATGATGAGAAAACTAGGTCGTTGTGTCCAGAGGGGCAGATATTTTTCATATTGATTAGCGGTCATGAAAGCAAAGGTTTTCGAGAGGACGTGTAACGGCGGCCAAGGCACCGTTGATGAATTGAAAGGATTTCTTTCTTTCTTCCTTTTTACTGCTTAATTCTCACAATTCCTACTCCTTATCGTCTGTAACTTCATGTTTGATAAAATGTATCAATTTCACATTTATTGACGTTGGACCGAACATGTTGCTTTGTCAGCTCGGTTGAGCCTTCTCCCTGTTTCTGTTGATTCCTGCGTTCTGCTTGGGTGAGCATACATCCAAGTATGTTTTACATTTTTTGTATTATTTGGTTATGACCTTTTATAGATACCGTATAAATTATCGTGGTCTATTCGTTGAATTTGTGTGATCACTTATTGTTCGTATTGGGTTTATTCGATCGGGATCGTTCGTTGGGACAGTTAAAGATCATTCGTTGCTGTTCCGGATCGGTCGTTATCCTGTTGATCAAGCTCGTTCGTATTAGCGGACGAAATTGGGTTTAGTCGTACGTGTATTGGAATTACGAACTCAAGCAAGCGTAACAGTAACGCTTTTACGTGTCGTACTCACCTTTCGTTTTCCATATCACTGTTTCGCATTTTTTGAACTCCTGTACGAAAACTGACGCACGTGTTCTATCCATGTTCGAAGGAAAGCTGCGGGAAGAAAGTGGTCATGGGAATCTAATGCGAAACCTGTAAAACGTGTGCACATTTTGGTTGTTCAGTATTAGCATAGACCTCGATGCATTCTTCTGCGAAAATAGATTTGTATAGTTGATCTATGAGCAGTGTAATGACGCGGAAGGCTTTGCGTTCGCTACGCGGCAATCGGAGGTCAGAGGCTAACCGAGCAGTAAGCGCCTCGAGAGCCCAAATTCGTCGGAACCCCCCAAAGGAACCTTGAGCACTTACGCTCATGTTGCTTCAAATCAAGCAAAGAGTAAAGCGCAGGGAGAGAGCTCTTGGCAAACAGTTTCGCCGAAGACTTGGAAGGCAGCAGCGGTATCCACACCGTTACAAAAGCCGCTACCTGTGGTCAACCCCAAGGTACTTCAGGGTGTAAACCGGCTCAAGCCACACTGCGGGTCCGAACCTGGAGCTGGTAGAAACATAATCTCGCATGGGAAGAGAGATAGATTAGAAGAAGAGTTCCAGGAGCTGAAGAAGCAAGTGAGTACCCTCCTTGCAGGAAGTATCCCCAAAGCTGAACTCCGCAGAAACCTCCTTGTACTTAACAATGAGGAGCCGAACATAAGAGAATCAAAGGTCCGTAGAGAAATGGACAGGTGTAGAGTCCATGACATACTCAGGTTAGCTGGCGCTCCGCCTAATTTGACAATTAGGAGAGTACACCGGGTCGGGAGGTGGAAAACGCCACCCATGGAATCAACACAGGCACCAGCTAGACCCATACTGGTGGAGTTTGCCAGATCGCTAGATAGGGATATGCTACTATCCCGGGTACACTTAGTTTGGAGTGCCACTAAAGGGCGTTATAAAATGGTCCCTGATGAACCCCAAGGCATGGAAATACATAGAATACCGTCAACTTACATGATGGAAAGAGAAAGGTTTGGGGCTGAGCTAGTGAAACTGCACAGGGCAACACGGATCTTAGCAAACCCGAATGTGGTAGTAATTGAAGACATCTTGGAGCATCTCACGTTAGTAAACGAGATCCCAAATGGAATCAAATAATGCCGCAACCGGCCAGCCAATATTGTTACCGGGACGAGCATACGTTTCCCAGCTTCCTGAGCTGGAGGAAATGGTGGTCGCAGTAGCAGCTGGCACCATAGATCAGACAAAAACGGGCTGCCTACCCGGGTGTTACGCCCGAAGAAAACATCGGAGTGAACAAACACCACTCGTTAGGGAATGTGAAAGTATTGGTACTATTGCACTCCAATGTATGTAGTATTAGGATTAAGTGGGGAGAGCTAGCCATAGTGGCTGCGGGGACAAAGGCTGAGGTGATTGTCCTGTCCGAAACGTGGCTAACGCAGGCAGACCATATGCTCGAACCAGTTTTAAGCCAGTTCGCAGTCCACAGACAGGACAGGAAAGGGGGTACACTGGGGGGTGGGGTGGTGTAGCAGTCTTAGTCCGACAGGATATAGCCCATCACGGAGATAAAATAGCGCAGCGCACCCGAAATGTTCAGGTGTGCTCAATTTCGTTGGTTCTACCTTCGAGGAGGTTCAGCATATCAGAAGTCTACAGATGCCTGGAATGAACACTCGAGGAGGACCAGACACTCCTATGCACCCTAGATAGCTTATATAGCCACTCACAAGGAGTTTGTATATGGGAGCTTTCAATTTCTAAAAATCGATTGGGAGGTTGAGCAGGCACCAACAGGAACAGTGGAGAGCGCATTCTTAGAATGGATGCACTCGAGGGAGTGTACTAGTTACAGAGATGGAGATCAACCATCTCTACTAGACCTAATCATTACAACGAGGGAGAGGGATGTGGCAAATATCACCCTCCATCCACCGCTGGGTAAAAGCGACCGCGTTGTTCTATCTACAGCAATAAGTCTCATGCATCGTAGGAGTAATTTTAGGACGTCCATGAACTACTGGACGATAGATGTGACAAAGCCGAAGGCCAGAGCTGCGGAGCTGGTGTGGGCCCCTATCCACGAAAACGACTTTGTATACCAGCATTGGGGCCGGATTAAGGCAAATATCTTCTGCAAGATGAATTTGCATCCCTAAAACCCGGGGAAGCGAAAAACGAACCACCTTAGTGGAGCCCAGCGTTAAGAAGAGCGATACATCGTAGAAATAGGAGCTGGCACACTTATAGATCAACGAGCAGCCACCGATCCTGGGCGCGGTACATCAGGGATAGAAACAAAGTAGTGGCAATTTAGCTCGAGCTTAAACGGCAATATGAGCTCAAGTTGGCAAATTGTGCCAAATACCAGTCAAAGAGGTACTTTCGTTATGTCAAATCTAAGGGAGGGCTCAGCGAAAAGGCAGGGTCCCTGATATTGGACGATAGAGATGTAGTATCCTGAGAGATGGATATAGCAGTGTGATTTAAGAAATACTTCAGAAGCGTACACAGAATAGATCGTCACTGCACAACCTGACCTTCACACCAATGGACCGGATATTTCCGAATTACACGTGGGGCTGGAGCAGGTGCGCAGGACTCTTGGTGAGCTTAACGCCACCAAACCCGCAGGACCAGATGGCATCCACCCAGCCTTAGTTAAACATATAGCTGAGGTTCTGGGTGGCCCACAATGCCGCCTGTTCAACAAAACTCTAGAACAGGGCAGGATACCACAGGGCTGAAAAACAGCAACTGTGGTCAACATACACAAGAGAGGCCCGAGACACAAGGTACAAAACTACCGTTCAGTTGGTCTCACAAGCATCTTGTGCATAGCGCTTGAGAGAATTAACAGAACCCATTTATACGACAGTGCACACAAACGTATGCTGCTTCTTCAATGTAAGCAGCGCAACTGCTGTGTTCGGCGATTGCGTTTCTGGAACTGGAACCATTGTTGCTCATCGTTCAGATTGACCGCATTCCACGCAGAGTTGCAGACACTGCAGCAGTTGGCTTCCATCGGTAATGTCGTATTAGATTACCTTCCATGTTTAGCGTTCAATTTGTACTTTACTGATGTCGTTGTTCTCAGTCTTCGGAACACAGCATGTTCCAGCGGCTAACCTAGGACTATTTCGTAGTCATTGCAACAGTCAATAAGACTGAAAATTCCTTTCAATTCCCTTGCATTTCCTTATCTTTCTTCACCATTCGATCGTGCATTCTTTCCGACAGTGGTTTTCATGCCGGTGAATTTTCTCTTCTGAACCTTCTATTTCTTTTATTGCGACCAAAGTTTCGATTGGACGCTCGTTGTTGAACTAATCGTTACTTTTGGTTATATCAAACCCCCTTTGATTGTAACGCTCAAGATTATTTTGCTTGATCTGTTGAAGCGTGCAGAGCTTTCCTATTGGTCCAGAATTATCTGAAAGGTAGTTCAAATCACTCATTTTCTTATTTACTTTTTATTATCGCAGATATTTTCTGTGAATATTTGTAACATTTTGGCTGGATAGTGAATCAGGCTCATTATCAGAGGTATGACTGCCTAATGTATTTGTGATTAATGCAAAAATAGTACCGTGGATTATTTTTGGATCGACTTGGTTCTCGATAATTCGGGCTACGCGTTGCTCTGAGATTTGTTTATTGCTCTCCAAAACGAGCGAAGGATCATTTGATTGAACGCATACAGACGAGGTCTTTTTGATTTTGCTCGGACCAGGACAATCGCGTTTTGGTCGTTACAGTCGTCACTGTCAACTGCTTTACTCACTAAAACTGATTTATGCTTTTCTATCGAACCGCATGTTGAAGCTACTGGTGGATTATTGGTTCTTACCTTGACGCCCGTAGACGGAAGACAGGTACATTTAATCTCCGTAACCTGTGTTGCCAACCTCTACCTTTCAAATAATATATGGATGTCCGGTACTCCCCTATAATAGCTGCTACACGTCGAAGTTGACTGCATTGAAAATTGTAATTCACTGTGCCTAAATTATTCAAAGAGACCTTGAGCTCTGGAAGGACATCCTCTGTTTGAGCTAACTTTGGTGTCTTACCTATGACGTTTCTTGAGGCCAGTATTACCACAGTGGAGTTCTGATCTGAACGGCGTTCGCTGCGGTTTATCATCCACCTATCTGGAATAAGACAGTGAATATCCCAATTAATCAGATCGAATACCTTGGCTATATGCAAGTAGGGCAAAAACCATTGAGCATAGAAATAGCACTTACACTTTGTTCCCCCTGTAGTAACTACTTTACAACCCTTCCCCTACTACCATGAAGAACCCTCGCTCGTGAACAATTCGTTCAATCTCACATGACTTCCAGTTACTTGGTAATATATTTCGCGCAAATGGTGTTACTCGTATGAGCAACGATTTAAACGACTGCATGCCGCTGGGTGTCAGATACCCCCTCATGAAATCTTTAGCAAGGCGAATTCCACAAGTTACCTCTAGTGACCTTACTTGTTGTAGCACTTTCTTAAATACATCCGTTTATGAAGACCGAGGAGACAAGCCTGTCTTGAGGTGCGTATTTTCCGTCTCCACTCGGTTGGTAGTTAGGATTCCTAAAGTCAACCTAGTCCTCACGAAATACCCTGCCCACTGCTCTCGGTATGGTAACCAATTTCGGCGTGAATAAACACCTGCTTCTGTACCACGACTTTCTACGGCGGCTAGAAATCTATGAAACGATACCTCACTACCACAGTACATCATATTGCGCATCCATTGAAAGATGCGCTGCTTTTCGAACGTTGGCAACCAGATAGCTGGTTATATTTCTTCTTCATATACTGAGCCAAGCTATGATCAACAACTATTGTCTTACATTGTGCAAAGGCTGGGCACATAGCTTTCATGGCTCCTACAGCAAACCTATAGCTCTCACCGCTCCCATTCGGCAAGAGAGCGTAGAAGAAGCTTGTACCTAAATCGATGTCTTCTATAAGCATAACATGCCAAAGCACGTACCCACCACCGTTTAGGTGATGTGTGGCGCCCGCTAACAAAACATCAATAAACCTGGCAACGCAGTGCAACATAATCTCAGGAACAAAATGAATGTGACGAACGACGCCTTCGTTCAGCCCTATCCTAACCTCTATCTGATTCTCCAGTATATGCCTGACTTTCATCGCATCGCCGTGTGAATCCGACTGAGACCTTCTTTGCTATATGGATCTAATATGTGCCATAGTTAGGGGTCTTTGGAACCTGTATGTGGTGAAATCTCTTCACTTGTGAGTACTTCTAAAATTGTCCAGTAAAGTACACACTTCCACTTTGTGTTCTCCAGATAGACGACGAATACTTATATACCGAACCCGCTGACTCACATGGAAGTAATGGTTGTGCATCAGACAACGTTTCATCGCTCGTACTGCCTCCCGACCGCGTGAATTCCAACAAATGCCCGACAACAAATATTCGTCCGCCTAAAATGGGTTAAATACACTAAAAGTGAGGAGCCTAATTCCCTGGTTGCAGTTGCGCCGCGCCTTCTCTCACGTGAACAGCAATATTTGACGGAATATTACAAGCAACCCTCAGGCTGAGTCAGTTTCCGACCAAAATTTCCCTCCCGTTACAGTTGTTTGCCTGTAATTGACGCACCAATGAAGAAAGAAATGATTATCGTCTTACAAAGGGTTAAATGCACTTAACTGAGCAGAAGTGCATCGGTGTTCTTCAAGGTGCTCTTCTATCTCGATATCTGCTGCTTTCACTAGTGATCTTCCGATTCCAGTCCATGCAAACGTCTAAAAGTATGCTGACGATGTCGAATGGTGTCACGGGATTCCCTCTTCAGAATTCGATTCATTCACTAAAAAATTATTCTAAGTGCATCAGTTATCCAACCGATCTTGTATCAGTCTTAACTCATTCAAGTGTCTAGAGTGCATCTTCAATTTTTCTAGCCCTTCATTTCCAACGGACTATACTACCCTATTGTTCACCCAAATGGGTAGCCAAAAGACAGCAACCAAAAAAGTCGCACGGAAATGCATGCTTAATGATTGTTTAAACTGAAACTGGAACCCTTGACTGTAGCCCTGTATCTGGACTGACTCCTATGAAATACCTGGATGTCACCGTCGGCACTAATCTCCGGTGATCCACAAACATTTACAGTTGAACCTGAGACGCCTCCCTTTTCAGCTGCCGAAACTCATGCAACTTTTAACCCCACAGTCAGTTTTGTTCCCTTTCGTTAACCAATGCATTTGTCGGCCTCTTAAGACAGAACTTCAAAACCATTTATCGTGGTTTAGGGATAATCAGCCTTGTATCATTGACTCCAGTTGATTCGTTAATGACAGAGCTCATTAATGGCCATGTCGAATCCTGTATTAATTTCGTCAATAAGATTCTAGACGACCCCCTTCATCTGCTGCACCGTGATTGATTCTCTTGTCGTTTCCATCCTTCCACACACTCCTTTCGGCATCTGCCCTCTTGTATTAACGTTTATAAGAAGCCCCTTTAACCCCAGCTGATCCGAGTCCTAACCAGAACAGATCTGTGGTAAATTGTGTCAGAGTTTGTGCACAGTAACCAATATTCACGTTTAATAGCGAGTCCTAATTTGGATTGAAACGTGACAAACTAGCAGCGGTGTTTGTCAGGGGGCTCTCTGTCGCCATTCCCATTCAATTTCATCATAGACAAAATACTGGAGAACGCACTAAGTGGCCTCCAAAACGTAGGTATTGAATGGGCAGCCGATGAAAAGCTGTGCGATTTCGAATACGCTGACAACATCGCTTGCTTGTTCGACTTTATGGAGGATGCACAAAGAGCACTTGACAGATTAGCAAGCTCTGTCGCTCCGTTCGGCATGTGCTTGGCACCTTTAAAATGCAAAGTGATGTTACAAGATTGGATGTTGCCGAGTTCTGCTCTGACATTAGACGGTCAGGAATTAGGTGAAGTTGACTGCTGCTGCTTAAGTAGCTGCGTGACCAACGACGGTAACGCATCAAAGGAGATGACCGCCCGTATTTCAAAGGCTCGATGAGCAGCATACGCAGGACTTACCCGTGGTGGCGACGTGATGTTTCATTGAATTTGAAAGGTCGCGTATACTGCGCCACTGTATGATCAGTTCTGCCTTACCTTTGTGGGACCTTGAATTTAAGGGTAGAAGACACCCGTCGTTTAGCAATGTTCGACAATTGATGCTTACGTAGTCTGGCCCAAGTGGGATGGAGTGAGCGGGTTAGTGACTCATATGTAAGTCGTCGGGTATTTGGGAATGCATCGAACAAGAACTCACTATCTCATCGAATCCAGCTCAGTAGGCTCCCTTGGTTAGGACTCGTTTTGCGTTTGTCCGACTGTCGCATACTGTTGCGCGCCTTATTCGCAGTGGTTGTTGCAGGTTAGAGAAAGCCACATGGAGGCCAACAGATGACGTGGGAACGAGGCATGAATAATGCACAAAGCGATTAGGTAGAGTAGGTGTCTCTCGTCTTCCGGGGTGGGGTTCAAAAGATTCCAAAACCGCATGGTTGGAGACACTGAAGGTCATGGCTGCGAATCGACAGCAATGGCGATCTTGCTGTCACTTCTTATCGGACCAGAATGCTTGAAATAGTATGTGTGCACAGTTGGACTGTGTACTTTGTATGTTGACCATAGAGGTTCGCTTTCTTTTCCCGTCCCTAAAATTAAGTCCACTCCCTATCCTCCTTACACATTCTCACTTACCTTGTATGCCATATGAGTTTGGCAGCGACCAGTGAAGTTCGCTTCACTGTATTTCGCTGTACGATGATGATGATGATTATGATGTAGCTGCCCAAATAAAAAACTTATCCACTGGCTCTATTACTTCCCCAGTTAGAGTGAGACTGGGTGCTGGACTAACCCAGTCTTGTAGTAACACTTTGCACTTTGAAGGTGCAAAACGCAAATCGAACATGGAGACACTAGCATTCAAACTATCCAGAAAAGCTTGCAACTTAATTGTATCTTCACTTAGCAGCACGATGCCATATGCATACTCTGAATCAGACAGCCTACTACCTGACAGTAAATCGATGCCGCTATCCTCGCACGAGGATAGGGAGAGAGGGCAACTGTGACGAACACCGCTTTCCGTGGTGAACTCGGGCAAAAACATGCCGTAAGCCTAGCTATCATTGTAATATTAAAATAAACTTCTCGGGCACTCTCTTTAGAGCGAGGCAGCGCCAGAGTTTGAAGTGGTCGGTTGAGTCGAAAGCCACTTTGAGATCGAGGAAGATAGAGTGGTGGGTCTACGAAAAGAATATCGGTGCTCCAGCGTTTGGCGAAGAGTGAAGATGTGGCCGATACAACCTCAACCAGGTCTGAAACCAGCCTGGTTCCCACGCGTACACTATTCACGTGCGGTAGATAATCGACGAAGTATGATACCAGCGAGAAGTTTAGATACAATGTTGGATAAACTAATTCCTCTGTGGTTTTCACAGGAGGATCTGTCGCCTTTCGTGTAAATCGGTATAATCATCGATTCACACTACTCAGCTGGAACCTGTTCCTTCTACCACACGGAGCCCAGTTTTGTTAACTTCAAAAACAAAGGCTAAACCTCCATCCGTAAAAAACGACGGGGACAGCCCGTCGGGGGCGGAAGCCTTATGCCGTTTGAGAAAACTTATTTCCCGGTTAATCTCCATTTCAGATGGAGGACTGATGTCAACTAACAGTATTTGCACAGCTGAAGCAGGTCAGAGGAGGTTTCGTGTCGACGGAGACCAGTTGAACTGTACCTTGAAATGTTCAGCCCGACGTTCAAGACGACTTTCCTGGATTTGAATCAGCGTACCGTCAGACTCCTAATTACCTCACTTACACCTGCTTTCCCTGGTCTTGTACTCCTAATTGAACGAAAAAGATTGCGACTATTACCAATAGCCGCAGCCTTCTCCATCTCTCCACACTTCCCTCCCACCACTTCTCGCGGTCATTCCTCAGACTCTCGATGAGCTGGCGTTTAAGGGATTTGCGCGCTTTGTCTTATTTGGAATCCGAAGGAATGACTTTCCGAGCGTCCATCAAGGTAACGGAGGTCGGTGAAATCCATCGTTTTTCATTTGGTCGTGCGCCACAATCTGCCGTTGTTTTGATCGACGTTTGGATCGCTCCCTTACTTGTCGTGCAGGAGGATTCATCACCCTTCTTGTGAATCGGTATGATCATCGTTTCACACTATTCGGATGGAACCTGTTCCTTCTCCCACACTGAGACCAGGAGTTTCGTTAACTGCGAAACCAAGGCTAAACCTCAATCCTTAAAAACCGATGGGAGGAGTCCGTCTGAGTCGGAGGCTTTATGCCTTTTGAGATAGGTTGACTCCCGGAAAACCTCTAATTCTGATGTAGGGCTGGCATCAATTGGCAGTATTTGCGCAGTCGCGGTGGAGGGTGATAGTTCAGATGTTGATGGGGGCCAGTTGAACATCCTCGGAATGTTCAGCCTGACGTTCAAGACGGGCATTGAAGTCTCCAGCCATTACCACGATGTCCGTTGATAAAACGCTTTGGAGTAATCGAGAAAGGTTGTTGTAGAATTCATCCTTGATTTCGGGGGTACTGCAATCGGTCGGTGCATACACCGACACGACAAATAGGTGTCGACGCTTCGTTCTGTAGCTGTTGACGCGCGTTGAATCGTTGAGATGTACGGCGCACAGTCGGCTACTGACTGGAATCAATTTGAGAGCGTTCAACCTTGGCACTTAGCGCAATTCCGACANCCTGATACACGAAGGGTGAAGCAAGAGGTTGCCCAGGCCAAAGTAGATGAATTTTCTTGAGGAATCCACAACCTGAACCTCTGGTTAGCCAAAGCCAGGAAGCGGGGCGGTGTGTGAAAACCGTGTGTCCAGGTCATCGGATCAGACGTCCTTCGAACGGGGTCAAACGTCCAAGGGGCCCAATGCACCACTACCGCAACCATGAAGGTTGTGTGGTTCGTACGCATCCTCATGGTTGGTTTGGAATCAGGGTTTGTGGCCAACTCCCCTAGGTGAACTACCAGTGGTCCATCAACCCGGTTATAGCCCCGAATTTGGTCTTTTCGTCCTCTCACTTCGGTGGGAAACACCTCCGCCATGAGAAGGCGGTGAGTATTGCTTCCTCAGTAAAAGCTATGCGAGACGCTTGAACTGAAACTCATGGTTCGTTAGTGACAAAACATACCAGAAACCGTACCGTTATGAAAGCGGCTACCACACAAATGCACTTTTGGTAGAGAGCGTTTGAAGAAAGTTGTCTGTGGGAGCTGAGAAGATTGCGCGTCACCAGCCGCATTTGCCCAAAGAGCGCCATAGTTCGTCGCAGACAATATACTGCAGAATGCCCTGGGTCGTGTCCAAAATATTGGCTTTGGATGGGTGCCTGGAGAAAAGATGTGCTACTGAGAGGACCCTGATGGCACCATTTGTCTGTTCGAATGGATGCATGACACGCAAAGTACACCCCAAAGACTAGCAAACTATGTTTCCTTTCGGTAGGCACTTTCCACCTTCAAGTGCAAAGTAGAGCTATAAAAACGGCTGTCTAGTAGTGCTGTTTTGAAACCAGATGATCTTGATGCGCTCGTTTTGGTTGCCGTCTTTCGGCTGCTCTTGGGATAAGAGAGTAGAATGAAGATTGGAGTGTTGAGAGCAGAGTCTCATATAAGATAGAGAATTCATATAGACTGGATTAACAAGAATAATGAGTGGATGCGCGAGCGCCACTGTTCGCCACACCCGACCATATCAGTCAGTGTCTCTAACCACCAGTGACCATGATCTCGGGAGCCTAACACGACCTATGTGCTCGAGTTTCCTAGTACGTGCTTTCATATCCTCATGCCAAGTCTCAGTCTGACCCATAAAATGCCTCGGCGAACATCGAGCGCCATGGTTACCTATATGGCAACATGCGTAACACGCCCCAAACAACGTCATCTACAGAGATCGACCAATTGCTCCTGTGGATGACAGATTCTTTTTTATTAAACACCTAGGTGTGATGAACAGTAGACGGGGTAAACCCCATAGTCACGAGGACCTGCTGTTCAGTGGTTGAAATCGGCAACCTAAGCCCCGGAACTTGGAGTGGCGAACCACATAAAGCCCCGATAGGTTAGGCGTGGTATTGAACCGGACGACAGCAGANGACAGCAGAGCTGCCTACCACTAAAGTCGGGTGGTGGTGGCGGGGCTCAACCTCGGACCATAGAGTCCAAAGCACGCCAATGACAGCGAATAAACCACTGCGCCACCACCACCGACGATAACCTAAAATACTGCGTCAAGCTCCAGCTTTGCTCGTCCGGTAGAGGTATGTGAGTACAAAAAATTCAGTAAGTTAATGAATTTCTGGGACAGTCCTTTTCGGAAAAGGGTACCCAGCAGAGATGCGCGGTAAACTAAGTCAAAGGCTCCTTTTAGGTCAAGGAACACGGCGATCGTTGGTTGACGGCAAGTATGACCAGCTCAAGGACATGGCGCAACCTAAAATTTTGATTAATACATCCAAAGCCAGGCTGGAATTCGGCATGCTGTTCACGAATGTTGATCTCTCTTAATGGAGTCGGATGTCGAAGTATGATCGAGGTTAGCACTTTGGTGACGATCGGAATCAAACTTA